>JBBPBX010006799.1:35307-67259 GCA_038048925.1 Garcialebias charrua
ATGACTGAACGATCATTTCAGCTTTTTTAACTCTTACACCTGTCGTGCTTCGACCACGCCCAGGATTGTATGTACAATTTTATACAACCGGTTAACCAAAATACAGCTTTAATGTTTTAGATCATATACGTAAGTGCTTGTAATTTTATTTATTTTATTTTATATAGATTATCTAAACCTAAAGCCCTCACTCAAAACTGCATTTTTTATACTGTCGACAAAAATAAAAGCTGTTTTGTATCCAATTATTTCCAATTTGACTGTGGCTTTTGAAAACTTTATCAAATTTTCACTTTTACTTATTGTTTTTTGATTTCAACAGCTTTAAACTTGCAAGTTTACGTAAGTGTTTTATTTAGATTCCATCCTAAATGGCCAAAAAGAAGTTTACTGTTAAAAAAATTAAAAGCCCTGACCCCAGCACGTAGCACCATCACCAACCGGGAAGGAAAGAAATCGTTTATACTATAAAAAATATATTTACCGAGGGCCCCACGACTCGTTTTCCTCCCAGCCGGCAGGGAACGTCAGCCGAGGTCAGATGGCTTGCCCCACGTTGGACGCCAATTGTTGAGGCTCTTTGGTTCTTAGGTTATCAATGATACGAAAGACCATGTTTAGCCAGTCAAGAGGGAGTCTTTTAATCATCTTCAACAAAGAACATTACAACCACAGTTTCTGCCTAATTCTGACACTCCATTACTTTTATACACCAATATGATGTCAATAAAAGGAGTTTACTTCCAGGCAGGGGAATGGATGATTTTCTTCCCAACAAGGGGAGGAAAATATGTACGCACACACAACTTTAGTTTGGACTCTAGATCAACAGTTTACATTAATTCGATCTGCTTCCCTTCACAAGGGAGAGAGTTTACAGTAATGAGGACTTTGCACGAAAGGAAAGATTAATGATTCTGTTTTGTAGGAAACTTTAGCAGATTAATAATTCTGTTTTGTTGGAAACTTTAGCAGATGTTTTCCTGAACTTCATCTGACCTAATGTGCCTAGTTGTGTCTGACTTTCATGTTCAATGTTCAAAACCAACAGTCTGACCTCACCTAAGTCCGGCCCCCTCAGAACAGGAAGTGACTTTTTTTGGTTGGAAAGCTCCAACTCTGGCTCTCTTGATCCAATCAAGATGATCTTGTGTCAGATGACTGATAACAAGTTGGTCTCACTTGTTTTAAAGCACCAATGGTTTATAGCAGAGGGCGTGGCCGTGGTAGCGCAACGAAGTAACAGGTCACGCTACCGCCATACATTTTGCTCTAGATGCCACATGTTTAAGCCCAGTTGCACCAAGCTCACAGACATCGATCCTTGTTCAGCCCCCGGCAGGAATCCGGTGCAATACTTGGTGGGCGTGGCCTAATTCCTCAACAGCACCCTCTAGAATATTTTTTTTAAAAGCCCCCAGCCATGCTTTATCCCAGAATTATGAAACTTCGTACACATGTGTATTTTGTCAGGACCTACAAAAAAGTCTCTTGGAGCAATGGTCCAAAGCCAACAGGAAGTCGGCCATTTTAGGTCAAAGTCACAATTTTGTCTATTTCATTGATGTCATATCTGAGCGAACTTGTCCTAGAGCTTTCAAAATCCAGGCGTCAAACTCGGTCAGCACAATCTTGAGGCATTGAAGGTCAAAAGTCGTTAAAAGTTTTTTCCTATGTCAAAGCACGTTGGCGTGGCCAAGCGTCAAATCTAGCCATTCTCCATGAAACATCAAGCTGGAATAACTTCCAAATATAATCTCCCAGGTGCACCAAACTCACTAAGATCGATACTTGTCCAACCATTGACAGGACTGGAGTCCAATATGTACTGGGCATTGCCTGATTCTTCCACAGCGCCCCCTAGAATATATTTTAAAAATCAGTCCCCAGCCATGCTTTATCCCAGAATTATGAAACGTGGTACACAAGTGTACATTGTCAGGACCTACAAAAAAGTCTCTTGGAGCCCTGGTCCAAAACCAACAGGAATTCTGCTATTTTGGGTCAAAAGGTAGTTTTGGTCACAAATTGCACACCTTTCTGACGGTTTAAAGCCACTCTATCTCTCACGCCCTTAACCTAGTCAAGATGATCCTGTGCTAGAAGCCAGATAATACATTGATCTGTTATGTTTTAAAACACTAGGAGTTTTCGTTGGAGGATGTGGGCGTGGGTGTGGCAACGTGGCAAATACAAGACCAGCAGGAGATGCTGGAGCTCTGAAGTTTGCATGTGATTTTGAATATTTGGCAAATGCGCACCATGATAGCGACTGGGCGGATTAGCTAGAGTTCCCACGCTCACCACAATAAGGCCGGAGCGGCTCTAAGCTGCGAGGGCCTCAACGCCGCTTGCGGCTTTATTTATTTCTTGGATTTCTTTTTTTTTTTTTTTTTTCCATTTATAGATGGCCTCCTTTCACACCTTTTAGCCATCCTCTCACTCCAATATTTTTTTTTTAAGAGAGAAAGAAAGAAAAGAGAAAGTAAGACAACAAAACAACAATTATCCACAAAAGAGCACAAGGCAAACACACCCAACCTCCGTCCACAATCCTGCAAAGCACATGACAGAACATAGCAACGAAACATACATACATAAAGACTGATAATATTCATGACCTTGCAGTAGCTTTCTATAAATACACATACCCATTCCTACAAATATGTATACAGTATACATACATATACATTTATATTCATTCATATACCCATCTACATATCTACATATATCTACATATACATCCCTGCATCCATTTGTGTGTGGTTGTGAGCATGCATAAGTGAATAAGGTTCCTCCAATAGAACATTTAATAGCGAGTGTGAAGCATCAGAGACCCGTCCCCCCAAAGCCCGAGACAGACGAAGGGGTGATCAAAGCCCAAGACCCCAGGAAGGACCCCAAGCCCAGAGTCCCCAGGACCACCCGAACAGGACGAGCCACTCGCGACAAATACACAGGCCCCCGCCGGAGCCCGTTGCACCGACGTAGCCCCAGGTCCGGTCACCGAGGCTCGGGCACCGGGGACGCCCATCCCTCAAGCCCAGACCCGACAGGACCAGAGGACACGAGCCCCACCAGGCAGCCACCAGGCCGAGCCGACAAACGCCCAAGCGCCCAGCCCCAGATAGTGAGGGCCCCAGGCACGCCCGCAGGCAGAGGAACACCCACCAGGGGGCCACGTGGCAGGAGCGCAACATTAAGTAGCCTCAGAAGTATCAGAGAGGTGGCAGTCCAAGTCCCAGCCTGACACTTAAACATTCATACACAGACACACTCATTCAGACCCACCCTCATCCTCACCCTCAGTCACAGAAAGACAAACAATAACGACACGCTCCATTCATAATCCCGATGCACACTCTATACCCCCTAGGTCCAAGACATGTACCTGCTCCCTACATGGGGCAGCCCACATCCAAACCCAGGAGGTAGGCCCATTCATTCTGGGGTGGAGAGCAGCAGACGTCCAAGATCCGGCACACCCCGCGCCCCGCCGACAGGACAGGACAGGACACCCAAGTCCAAGCAGCCCCAGAGGAGTGAATTTTGAATATGTGGTCCCCTTTAAGACTATAGCAGCTCGTCCTCTTTACAAAATTAATTTGAACATTTGAAGGCAGTACATTATTATGGGCTCTACATTACCAACAAAATATTGTAATCCACTAAATCATAAAACTTTAGCATCTTAAGTTGTTGAAACAATATATTCGACGGATGACAGTAAGGCTTTCTTGTAATTATTCTCACAGCTCTTTTTTGTAAAATAAAAATAGGCTTCGTTATGGTTTTACACGCCTTTCCCCAAACTTCAACACAATAAATTAAATGTGGAACAAAAATTGCATTATATAACAGATACAGAGCTTTATCATTCAACAAATCTTTCACTTTGTAAAGCACTGCAGTAGATCTAGATAACTTAAGTTTAACTAAATTTATATGCTGTTTCCACGACAGTTTGTCATCAATAACTACCCCCAAAAACTTCACCTCGCTTACTCTGTGAACTTCAACACCATCAATTTTAAAAGAAAAATCCAATTTATTCTTTTTATTACTAAATAACATATAATTTGTTTTATCTAGGTTTAATGATAGTTTGTTCAATTTAAACCAAGTTTGTAATTTAACAAACTCCATTTTTAACAACTCAGACATTTGATTTAAATCACTACCAAAATAAAAAAAAAGTTGTATCGTCAGCAAAGAGAACACATTTTAGAAGTCCAGACACCTTCACTAGATCATTCACATACAAAATAAACAACTTTGGTCCAAGTATTGAGCCTTGTGGGACTCCACATGTGATCTTGCAGAGGTTTGATCGTATGCCGTCAATTTGTACAAACTGTTGTCTATCTTTCAAGTAACTACACACCCACTGTACACTGGAAAAAATGCCCCTCTAAAAATAAGAAAAAAAAAGTAAAATAAGATTTTTTTGCTTGAAATAAGCAAAAAAATCTGCCAATGGAACAAGTGAAAATTCACTTGACAAGATTCTTAAAATAAGACATTTTGTTCAAGTCAAACAAGATATGCGGAATCTTGAAACTAGCTACAAAAATCTAGTTTTGAGCAATATTTTACTACAATTGTGAGCTTTTCTTGTCTTATAATAAGATTCTGATGCTCAAAAGTAGTACACTGGAGAAAAGTCTACTCTGAAAACAAGTTTAAAACAACTTAAAATTAGATTTTTTTTTGACTGAAATAAGCAAAAAGATCTTCCAACAAGTGAAAATTGTCTTGACACGATTTCTAAAAATAAGACATTTTATCTTTTTACAAGATAAACAATCTTAAACCTAGCTGCAAAAAATCTCATTCTTAGCAATATTTTACTACAATTGAGCGTGTGATGCTTAAAATTAGTATACATCCCTAAAACTTTTACTCATTTTTAGTTCTACAGATGTTTCAAATGTTTCTCCAACCCGTTATCAAATTTAACCAACAAACGTAATAATACATGTCTTGTCAAAACCTTCAAACATTTTCTGTAATGACAAAAAATGAAAGGTATTCTTTAACTTCAACACATTTATTTTATCACAATGGTTTCAGCAGCAATGCAACAACTACTACTCCCAATTACAACTGTAGTTAACACTTGATTATATTTTTAAAAATAATATAAAACACCTTCAACAAAATAAAAACAATTTTTGCTATGAAAAATGGAGAGTATACTACTGGGCACCATGAAAAATGAGGGAGCCACTACAACTTCAAATGTTTAAACATAAAATGTCTTTGGGAAATGTTGTGATAGGCACATCTCCTACCGTGAGCAGGCAGTTGGACGAACACACAATCAGAATTGGACAGGAGAGGGAGAGTTTTCCTGGGGGCTTTGAGGTCCTGTTTTTCCTGAAACACAAAGACATATTTCTGTTGGCATGATGAATCATATTTTAAGATTGTGGAATATAAGCCAGATAAATAAATAAAATAGAGAACCTGTAAAACTATCATGTTAAATATGACGCGGTTGAAAATTTGGGTGCACTAACTGTGCTGGTGAACCAAAAAAAAGTTTAGAAACACCAGTGCAATCAGTGCAAGAAGTTAGTGTAGAACCATGGGAAAAAATGTATCAATTAAAAAAATGATTTTGAGTAAGATATTTCCAGCAACCTGCAAAGATTTTGTTTCTTTCCACCTTGAAAACTTTAATATCCAAATATTAAATAAATACAAAAGTAGTACAAAGATGCACACCACCAAAATAAAGTAGGACAAACTCACTCTTAGAACTGGACAGGAGAGGGAGAGCTTCCTGGGGGCTTTGGGGGCTTGTTTTTCCTGAAACACATAGACATCTTTCTGTTGGCATGATGAATCATAATGTTAATACAGTATTCAGATTGTGGAAGATAAACAAAACAAAAACAAGACAAAATAAATACAAAACTAAATTCACCAAACTCCTTGTCAGTAGTGCCTGAGTCGGTGTGCTGGTAGTCTCATCTGTAGACTGGTCCAGAATGATTGTTGAGTCGCTCGAAATGGCCTCATCTGTGCTCATCAAGACGGCGTCTCTTTGAAGAGCTGCAAAGATGAGCCAATTAATCAATTCCAACAAATGCTGGCCAACATCATATGTTATTAAGTCTACTAAAGCTATGACATATTTATTATTGAGGAAATGAATCGTTAGTTGCAGCTTTACCACTTTGATTGTCTCCCACTCAAGAGATGTTTTTTAGGGGACCTCACATTCTGCAATCTTTGGTTTAGTTGCGCAAACACAGTGACCTTAAGAACACATTACCGGTAATTACATTTTTTTAAATCCTCAATAAAAATGTGCAAAATAAAAAAACTTTGGTCATTAACTGGATGCATTTCACTTACCCATGAATTCGACCTTGGTCCTGTAGCATGGGGTAATACAGCTCTCCTTTTAGCCATTGCTGTGATTTCAGGTTTTGGTGGGTATCTGTGTTATACCATAAAGAAACCTTAATAATAATACCATTAAACTAGGCATTGAGCACACATTGCACACAGTACTAGCTTTTTCTTAATTGCACTGGCTACAACAAAGCATTTTTTTAACATTAATATTGTTTTAAACCAGTAAAATTGTTTACAGGTAGTTTATAAATTTTGAAAATTTAGAAGTTTCTTAGATATCTGAAATTTCATAGTTCAATCAAATTTAGATTCACATCTGCAGCTAACAACTGAACACATTTTTTGTTGCTGTCTCAAAGTAGCTGTACATGAATGGATGGGAGACATGCATTTAGAGACAAGCCAGCAATAACAATTATATGCATTATTGATTTTAAAATTGTATTGTTATTCAGTTTTCATACTATTAACTGAGATATGTATTAATGTTCACAGCAACAGCAAATCATAAAAGAGTAGGGTTCTCTCCATTGTATTATTGCAATATTTTTAATAATTTATTGCCAAGTGTAGCGGAATTCAGTTTTTTTCCTTTGCGCCGGTGGAGAATGTGCAGTTAGCATTTAGCAACATGTCCAGTTAGCATTTAGCAACATAGCACTCTCTTACAGCGGCTACCGCCTGCGCTCGCACACACACGTCACTAAAGACGTAAAAACTTTTATTTAATATTGGTATGATCATTACAACAACTTTTGTCCATGTCTCAGTCTACATTATAAACAACTTTGTATAAATACGTTACCTCTTAACGTCGACACAACCGCGTCATAGATCATCCACGCTGTTGGCTACTAGCTAGGCCAGAAGCGCTTCTTTTTATTTCACGTCAGCTGCAACGTTGAGCTATAAAAACACGATTAAACATCGATAAGAATGTGTAATGCGCATTACAACGACAGAAACTCTGTACAAATAACTCTATCGTACTTGAGAAAAGGTAAGAGAGCTTACCTAAAAGCCACCGTCGCAAGTTTTACAAAAGTCCAAGACTGCGCATGCGTACTGCGCCGCACGCAGCTGAGGGAGAGCCTTCTTCTTCTGTGAGGTTTTACGGCAGCTTACATCCTTCCGGTGTATTACCGCCATCTAATGGTACATCCCTAAACTACTTCAATTCGTCTTCTGTTGACTGTTGTTCTACTAAAAAGAAACTGTCGGGGGTTTTCCAAGATGGCGGCGTAGCGAGTAGTCTGCTTCGTTGGGCTGCGCACCATATACTTCGTAGTTGGGCAGCAAACAAGACTCGAATGTGATTTTCCGACCGTCGACCGTCGACAAGCCTTCGCTGACTTATTCCAGCACAATGCCGCCTAGAACCATGAAGAGAAACAACAAGGCCGACGACGCAGAGTCTCAACAGGCTAACGCAAGTAGCGTGGCTAACACGGAACTAGCTGCGGAGCTACCAGCTGCTAGCGGGACCGTCACACTCGACCCGGCTCTCCGACAAGTTATTGAAGAAATTACCGGGAATATTTCGGCAGTTATCTCCCAAAAAGTGGACATTCTGGCTGAACTGCTTAAGAACCAGGCCGCGGAGATAAAGGAGCTGGGCCGACGCACTACAGAAACGGAAGAGAGGATTGTAGCTCAGGAGGAAGGCCTAGACCAGGCTACAACTCGCATTAAAAAGCTGGAAAAAGAGACTCTTATGATGGCACAACGACTGGAGGACACGGAAAACAGAGGCAGGAGAAAGAACATTCGGGTGCTTGGTTTGAAAGAAGGCATAGAGGCTGGCCCTGGAGTTTTAAAATTCTTTGAAAAATGGCTGCCTGAGTTTCTACATATCGAGACCAAGAGCGGTCGGATTAAGCTGGAGGGGGCGCACCGCACACAGGCTTTAAAGCCTGGACCTTCACAGAGACCAAGACCTGTGCTGATAACGTTTCACAACTATTGGGACAAACAGCAAGTACTTGAAGCCGCACGGCGTGCGGGGAGCGGAGACCAGCCCCTGATGTACCAGAACTCCAGGATTATGTTCTTCCAGGATTTCTCGGCAGACACCGTGCGCAGACGGAAGGAATTCGATGTGGTGAAGCGACGGATGAAGGAGGCAGACATCCAATATTCCCTTCTGTACCCGGCCAGGCTGAGGATTGTGCACGATGGGGAAGTAAAGATTTTTATTTCTCCAGATAAAGCCATGGAATTTATGGACAGTTTGGGCTGACTAGCCATCAGCTTAAAGTGAAACGCTCTGGACCGGACGGTATCAGGGGCCTGATATCTGAACGCTTCATAAATCACAACGACCGTGAGTAAATATGACTATGATCTATTTTGATATAGCTCTGCTCAGCTATATATATATATTTTTTTATTATATGAACTTAAATGGTGCGCAACAACGATGGAGAGGTGATGGACTCTCTCTTTTGGGTTTGTTTACCTGTGTGTATTATCATCTGGGCGATGATGTACACTTGTTTGGTTAAAGTAAGATGGCCCCCTGTTTTCTTTTTAGGGGGGAAGCGTGCCTGGAAAGCCAATTTTTTGTTTTTTTTGTTGTTTTTATCTGTAGGTTTTGGTTGTTTTTTTTCTTCAGCTCAGCATATTTCAGTACCCATATGTAACTTTTCTTTTTTTCTTTTTTGGATGGTATTACAGTATAACTTTAGACTATAAATGTTAAAAATATGCACATGGAACATTAAGGGAAGCCATTCACCAATTAAAAGAAAAAAGGTCCTCTTAGCTCTTAAGAAGGAAAATGTAGACATTGCCCTACTGCAGGAGACACATTTAAATGATTGTGAACATTTAAAATTGCAACAATGTGGTTTTGAACATGTTTTTTTTTCCTCATTTACTAGTAAAAGTAGAGGAGTTGCAATTCTTATTAAAAAATCTGTGCCCTTTAAAGTCATAGAATGTATTAGAGACACAAATGGAAGATATGTACTTCTTAGGGCATTGATAAATGGGGATGAATTTGCCATATTGAATGTTTATTTTCCACCAGGACATCCTATTAATTTTTTAACAGAAATAATGGCAAAACTTGTAGGTTTTTCTGTTGAAAATGTTATTGCAGCAGGTGATTTCAACTGTCTTAAAAATCCATTGATTGACAGGCTCCCCATTAGCCATCTTCCCACTACAGGGAAATCAAAACAGATTTTTGATCTTTTTGAAGAGGCGGGGTTTGTGGATGTATGGAGAAAACTTCAACCTGCTGGAAAAGAATTTACTTTTTATTCTAACCCCCACAAATGCCACACACGTATTGATTATTTTTTTCTCCCTAAAATTATTCTGAGTCAAGTTGCTTCATGTAAAATAGGACACATTGTTATCTCCGACCATGCTGCAGTATACTTAAATTATATTGTTAAAAACGTTAAAGTCCAATCCTATAACTGGAGATTAAATCCCTTAATTTTAAAGGATGAAAAATTTACAGAATACTTTAGAACAGAATTCAAACATTTCATTGCCATTAATTCCCCCTCTGCTAGCAGCCCCTCTTTGCTCTGGGACACAGCTAAGGCATTTAGTAGAGGAATAATAATATCATATATGTGCAGCAAAAAACGAAGAAATGCAGAACAACAAAAAATACTAGAAAGGAAACTTCAACTTGCGGAGGAAGAATATGTAAAAAAACCTTTAAAGTCTAAATTGGGGGAGCTCAATGCCATCCGGTGCTCGCTGAATACATTACTGACGCAGAATGCTACAGACAAAATCAAATTTGCTAAACAAAGACTGTTTGAATATGGGGACAAGCCAGGTAAATACCTTTCCTATCTCACAAAAAAACGGAGGTCCACCCAGGCAATTGCTTCAATTTCTGATCGGAGGGGTTCTTGTCTAACAGATCCAGAGAAAATAAATGCAGCTTTCTATGAATTTTATAAAAATCTATACCAATCTGAAAAATTTGAGAATTTTCAATCTTTAATGGAAACGTTTTTTTTTTTTAAATTAAGCTACCTAACTTGACAGAAAGCAAAAAGAGAGACCTAAATGCAGAAATTTCGGAAGCAGAGGTGGAGAGAGCCATCAGATCACTTCAGGGGGGGAAGGCGCCAGGTCCGGATGGGCTTACCTCAGAATTTTTTAAAACATTTACTGATTTGCTATCAAAGCCTTATTTATCTATGTTGAATGATTCTTTAGGTATCGGTACCCTCCCCCCTTCACTTCGGGAAGCTAATATATCTTTAATTCTAAAAAAGTCTAAACCTCCAGAAAATTGTGACTCCTATAGACCCATCTCATTACTCAATGTAGATTTAAAAATACTTTCCAAAATTTTAGCAATGCGTCTGGAAAACATGTTACCCTTATTGGTAGGGATAGACCAAACGGGTTTTATTAAGGGTCGTAATTCCTGTAATAATCTCAGACGTGTTTTAAATGTTATTCAGATGTGCCAGCAGCGGGCGATGGATGGTCTTGTGATCTCATTAGATGCAGAGAAGGCGTTTGATCGCGTGGAATGGCCATATCTTTTTCATACTCTGCATCAATTTGGATTGGGTTCCAATTTTATTAATTGGATTAAAGTCCTCTATAGCTGTCCCCTAGCTGCAGTTATTACAAATGGGCTTAGGTCCAGAAACTTTGAAGTGGCAAGGGGGAACAGGCAAGGCTGTCCTCTTTCGCCTCTTTTATTTACTCTTGCAATTGAACCATTAGCTGAAGCAATTCGTAGCGACCCTACCATACTGGGTATCAATACTGATAAGGGAACGCATAAAATATCTTTATATGCTGACGACGTTCTGTTATTTATCTCCAGACCTTCCACCTCGGTTGGAAGAGTCATTACAATTATTAATCAGTTTGGTTTATTTTCGGGATATAAAATAAATTTTTCTAAGTCCGAGGCCATGCCTCTGGGTAAACAGCTTCATATACCTAATTCCCCCTTTAAGTGGTCTCCTGCAGGATTTAAATATCTTGGTATATTTATAACACCTTCTTTTGATCAGATGTTTAAAACCAACTTTATCCCACTATTTGCACAAATTAAACTAGACCTTGAACGCTGGAACTATCTTCCTCTATCTTGGATGGGCAGAATTTCGCTCCTTAAGATGAACGTTCTCCCTCGCTTATTATACCCAATTAGGATGATACCCGTTTTATTTACTCAGAAGTGGATTCAAAAACTAAAAAGTTGGTTTACTTCCTTTATATGGGCCAAAAGAAGAGCATTTATAAAAATGTCAACACTGCAGTTACCAAGAGACAAGGGAGGCTTAGCTTTTCCGGATATTAAAAAATATCAGTTGAGCTCTCTTATATTATATGTCCAGAAATGGATATCTGAGAATCCATCCACAGTGTGGCTTGACATAGAAACCTCATTATGTGACTGTCCTCTTAAAAGTCTAATTTTTGTCAAAACTATGAAAACAGTACATAAATGTTGTAATAATCCAATTACTGTGAATACAGTTAGGGCTTGGAGGGCGGTTCAACATATCGAGGGAAGAACTGGGAAAACATCACCACTTATACCCTTTATTCAGAATCCTGATTTTCTTCCTGGTATGTTAGATGCAGGCTTTGGAGAATGGGGAGCTAAGGGTATTTCCTCTCTTGGTTGCCTTTTCAAGGAAGGGGTGTTTATGTCTTTTAATCAAGTTATGGAAGTGTTTGGAATAGCGAAAAATAACCTCTTTCGTTTTTTTCAGTTAAGAGATTTTGTTAAAAAAGAAACAACATTATTCAGGGACATTGAAGTTTCGAGCATTGAAAATTTGTTTTTTGGAACTCGTGAAGTGTCACTTAGTATGTGCTATAAAACACTGAAATGTGATAAGAGTCACTTATCCACTTTGGCTCAGGCCTGGGGAGAGGAACTGAACGTCGAGATCACTGATGAAACATGGAGTAATATTTGGAATTCTGCCGGGAAAATTTCCATTTGTAATCGTTCTTGGGCATTACAACTTAAATTATTACATAGAGCTCATTTGGCTCCAAATCGAGTGTCTAAGTTTAAACCAGGATCCTCGTCATTGTGTCCTAAATGTAAAATACATGAAGGCAGCCTTACACACTGTCTTTGGTCATGTCCCAGGATCCAGATATACTGGAAATCTATTTTGATTGAGATAAAGAAAATTATCAAAATCGATATCGATCTCGACCCAGTCTCTCTTCTCCTTGGTCTACCAAATAAACATGTTAAAAATTCCAACAAAAGTAAGTTGTATAATGTTCTAACTTACTGTGCTCGCAAAAATATTTTGTTACAATGGATTTCTGATAAGCCCCCTGCCATTTCTGGATGGAAAAAACTCATTTTGGAATATATTCCGCTTGACTTTCTAACATGCCTTGCTCATTCCAAGACTGACATTTTCAGACGTATATGGAAGCCCTTCTTGGATTACTCTGAGGGACACGTGTCTACCATCTTAGCTGAAGCATTCAAAGATGTTTAGAGCTGGACTTTCTTGTAATTGAAGTATGCATTTCCCTTATTATATTTTACTGCAATGCTGAGCTTTTCGTTTTGTTTTGTTGTTGTTTTGTTTGTATGTGTGTCTTTTCTTTTGTCTTTTTCTTTGTGAAAAAAATCTAATAAATATATCTATAAAAAAAAAAAAGAAACTGTCCAGATGACCTTATTGAGAATTATTGGATTTGATACCTGGATTATTGAGCATGAACTTTTTTGTCTTGTTCTTTTTGTTCACATTCTTAAAATTGTAACTGTATCTGTATTGAAATAATAATAAAATAAAAAATAAAATAAAAAATAAAAAGCCTGTTGATGTCAAGTAAAACAAAGTATTTACGTCCACCTTTACTAGATCCCATTCCAAAACGCTCTTCAAACTGATAGGGCATGTGACTTCTTTTTTCATTTGGTCAAGTAGAGTTTTCCTTTCATCCGAATATTTAAAACATTCCAAAATGAAGTGCTGCACTGACTCTGTATCCTGGCAAAAGTCACAACGTCCACTATTGTGTTTCCCTATAATAAACAAAGTACTGTTCAGATTCATATGACCTATTCTTAATCTTGTTAACATTGATTCCTCCCTCAGAGAGCCCATACCCAGAAATCCCTTTTTTACTATTTTTTCCCCTTGTCTCAAACGTAGAAAAATATGTTTATGGTAAATGAAGCTTATTTATATAGCGTTTTCCAGCCCCCTATGAGGGGCCCCAAAGCGCTTTACAATACCAACCATCCACCCATTCATACACACATTCATACACCGGTAGCGGCAGACCAATGCAAGGCGCCATCCAGTCCTACCGGGAGCAACTCGGGGTTAAGTGTCTTGCCCGGGGACGCAACGACACATGGTGTGGGGAACCGGTATTCGAACCTCCAACCTTCTGATCGGGGGACGACTGCCATTACCACTACGCCACGGCCGCCCCACGGCCGTTTAATCTGTCCTAACCACATATTTATTTTATTAAAATCAATTATATGTTAAATTATATGTTAAAATAAATATGTGAAATGAACCTGCATTATTTGTCTATTTAATATAAACTGCACAGTAGGTATGTTTATGTAGTATTCAGCCTTGGAAAAAAATACAATGTAGAAAATGTTAATGAACTATTGGTTTAAAGAAATTGTAATAGGACAATGGAGTCTGTCCAAAATTAAACAGAACCTGTATAAAAAATAGAATGTTTAATACTTTGAGTGGGCATGCTGATCAAAGAAGCAGATTTGTCTTAATTCAAGTTAGTTTGTTATCTTGAAACAAGATTTTTCACGTTTTACAAACCTCACGACAACTGCAAATGTTAATGAAATGTCAAAAAAGCTTGTTTCAAATAAGAAATGACTCAAAACAAGATATTTTCAAGACTTTTTGCCTTATCAAGATTTTCAAGATGCATTGTCTCAAAACAAGTTGTTATGTCTTACTTAGATAGATGTTTTTGACTTATATTAAGTGTGATAAGAGGTTTTGACTTGAAATTAGAAAATTAGACTTGGTAAGATTTTACGTTTTTGCAGTGTAGTGCTAGTCCTCTAATACCATACTTGTTTAATTTATTAGTGAGAATGGTGTGGTCAATTGTGTCAAATGCTTTCTTTAAATCAATAAACAGACTAATACAATGTTGCTTTTGATCAATGGCTGTGGTAATTTGTTCCGTTAGTTCCATAAGAGCCATGGATGTAGAATTTTTAGATTGAAAACCATATTGACTGTCACTTAAAATATTATATTTATCAAGAAATTTATCTAATCTGGTTACGAATATTTTTTCTAGAATTTTGGAAAATTGCGGCAACAATGATATTGGTCTATAGTTGTTAAAGACGCATTTGTCACCATTTTTAAAGATAGGGATCACCTTTGCTACTTTCATATTTTCAGGAAATACACCCGTGGAAAAAGACAAATTACATATGTATGTGAACGGTTCGATAACAAGACTTATTATGTCCTTTACAACCATCATGTCCATATCAACCCAGTCCTTAGATTTTTTATCTGCAAAAGTTTTAACTACTATCAATATTTCTTCCTTATCAATTTCATGTAGAAACATAGTGTTTTCACAACCTTTGATTAAGTGACACACATCCTTATCAACTAATGGAATTGTTTTTGCAAGGTGTGGTCCCACGTTCACAAAATAATTATTGAATCCATTTACAACTTCATGTTCTTCTTGTATTTCATTATTTTCATCCACAAAATACTGAGACAAGCTCATACTATTTTTGCGTTTGTTCAAAACACTGTTCATCACTCTCCAAGTTGCTTTCATATCACCACTTGTTTTATGTAATAGTTCACTATAATATTCTCTCTTTTGTTTTTTTATAATTCCCGTTAATTTGTTTTTATACTTTTTGTATTTATTTTCCGCCTCAGGAGTACTGTTTTTCAAGAAACAAGAATACAGATAGTTTTTTTTCTTGCATGCGTTTCTCAGTCCTGTCGTCATCCACGGTTGATCGATAGTACGTTTCTTAGTATGATTTTTTTGCACACAATTTTTTGTATACAAAACATCCAAAATTTTCATAAACTCATCATATGATTTGTTTACGTCATCCACATACACATCATTCCAATTTTGTTTTTTCAAGTCATCTTTAAATCTATCTAATGATTTTTTAGATGTGTTTATTATTTTTTTCGTTCTTATAACCGGTCTTGTAATACTATCTTCTTTATTGTAAATTGTAAAAACTGGTAAATGATCAGTCAAATCAGCCATCAAAATACTGTAATTAAACACTTACGGGGCCACCAAATGTAATAATATAGGACTTATTGGTCAGTTTACTGACCTACCTATATTTTAGAGAAGTTGGAGCAGACTTGATCTGACCCAAATTAATTTGCGAGTTCACCCTTTTTCCGGTATTAAATTGCTTTAAAGCTAGGGTCTGCGATATTTGAACAGTCTGGGACTCTCTGGGACTTAGAAATATTTTCAGCGCAGAAAAGCATTCTGCTCCCTCCCCTCAGAGCCATATATGGCACAGTCCGAGCTCTGCTGAACTTGGGATCTGCTCCGCCCCCTGCTGCTCTCTGCTCAGAACCACTGCGATATTCTGTGTTTATGGAAATAAAACCTTCTAATAAAATAAAATAAAAACATGGAGCGCTAGTCCTACAACACAAAATCCAGCAGACACCAGCAGAGGTTCACGAAGCAACGTTGGACATGTTTTAATTCGCTCGTGACTTCCTCATGTCGCTGCGCTGCTGGAATGTGTGGAATGCTTCACCTCCTCCTGTCTGCGCTGCGATATTCTGTGTTTATATGACAATATAACTGTTTAAAAATTTTAATAAAACCACGAATCACTCATCCTACAACACAAAATCCAGCAGAAATCATCAGAGGTTCACAAAGCAACGTTGGACATGTTTTAATTCGCTCGTGACTCGTGACAAATCCATTTCCTCATGTCTGTCAGTGAAGGATGAAGCGATCACTTGGCTTTTGGCAAAAAAGCTAAATAAAAGTCCAGCTCTGGGATAAAGAAGGGATATTTAATACATTTTGTGTCACATAAAAAACAGTCCTGCATCGCTTTGCAATCCTTTTAATGAGAACGAGCTGCGGCTGGGACAGGTGGGGGCGTGGGTTGGGGCGTGACAAACAACTCTGTTTTTATTGGCTGTCAGTGTCCTGGTCACTCTTGTGTTTTCAGTGTTTTTATAAATGCTGATAGAGAAGCAAGGGGACAATAGATTTTTTCAGAGATTACTTTGTCTAACATCAGTTTGTCAGTAGATAGTGACTGAGTGAAGAAATATGTTAAAAATATATTGTTTGAAAAGTTACAGACTACATTACAATCTTACATACTATACCTTTAAAGTGATTAGCCAGAAATGTAATTTCACAAGAGACTTCAATTTATGTTGATCCACCAAAAGATAGACCTTTTATTGAAATAATCATAAAAGTACATAAACATTTGTATCGATATTAGCTCTGATTTAATAACTTCTTTGACAAGAATTCAAATTAAAAACAGACAGACAGTTAGTGTTTAACTTACTGTTGGCACATTTACTTGACAGATTAATGGCTTAAGAAAAATAAGAATAGGAGGAAGAAGTGAGAAATGAAAGCTAAGTTTAAAGGAAGTTAATTATTTTGAGCAGACAGGGTGACACTTTCCCACCACGGGTTCAGCTGGACTTTTCACACGTTCAGGACACAATCAACGCCTCGTTACCTGTTGACGAACGTCTCTGGAGATAAGAGTTGAAGTTTTGTGGACACTAACAGACTGTGTTGTCCAGTTCACGTCCAAATGACTTCCGCGCGTGTGTTGCTGACAGACGGGCGAAAGAGCGCTTCTCCCGGCAGGAACAGAGCCAGCTCCTGGCTGAGCTTTCAAAATAAAACTTTCCAGAAAACAAATTCTTTCAGAAGATGAGTGAATGAGGCACAGTAAGCTTTACTGTAACTCCGCTGAGAAACATAGGTCTAATTGACACAATGACCAGGACGTTTTCAGCTTTTTCCAGAGGAGAAAAACAGTTGTTAGAAAGTTCTCCCCTTCGACACTAAAGTCCAAAACGGAAGTGTCCCTTTATATGGGAGGCGGGGTCTTCCCACCTCCTCAATGACTACTGGCTGGTTTAACAAAATAAAAGATGGAATTTTGATTCCATAGGCAGAAAGTCTCTGACGGACAACAGGAAAACTGTTTACATAAGCGGCCAGATGAACTGGCCTGTTATGTCTAGCTTGAAGACAAAACAGAGAAGGAAGTGAACAGCTTTTACCCTGACTCATGCCTTAGATTCAGAGCACACTGTAATGTAGAATAAACCAGCAGAAGGTCAAACTCATGCAAGTAACAGATCATCATTAAATGACAAAAGTATACTGTTGATCAATTCTGAATTAACACACATTAAAAAGAAAGTTCAATCTGATTAATTGGTGTCCATTAATTCAAAATAATTGTAACAAAAATAGTGTCCACTTGTCTCCTTGAGAGCTTCAAGAAGGTGTAACACTGAGAGTTTCAGAGAGATGTGGAGAGGCCCACATCCCATACGGACATGAGAGTGCTGTATCCCTACACTCTTGATTGTACTTATCCATCTCGTAATGACATCTAAAGCTTTTCCAAGTCCGCTAATTCCTTTATCATTTTAGGTTGTGAACCTTCCTGCACTTTGATCCATATTTTCCCGTTTTTCGTCCATGTTGATACTATTTTTATTTTATTTTGTTTTCTTAACGTTCTTGCTTCCCTTGCTATAATACCACTTCTCTTTGTTAAATGTTCATTTATGTAGACTCTAGTTCCCTTTAATTTTTTTGCCTGCATGATTATTTTATTTCGTGTTTTTCTACTGATGAACCTTACGACAATTACTGACTTTAATTTTCCAGATGTACTTGGTAAGGTGTGACACACAGAAATGTCCTCATGGTCAATGTCGATCTCCTTGTCTTGTAGAAAAGACACCACCTGCTCTTCCAGAGTCCTCTGCTCTTGAGGTGATGCATCCTCCGTTATTCCCTCATTTTTGTAACTCTAGAGTACAAACAATTTTTAATTTCCAGTCCAGTTATTACTAAGTTTTCCTGTCTTGAATATTGTTCTAAATCATCGACCTTTTGTTCCAGTTATAATTTTTTTTAATCCTTCAGGCTTATTTGCGATTTCAGATGCTTGATTTCATCAAACAAGCCCATCAGGAGTTTCTGTTGCGATGTAATCATTGCAAGTTCAGAACTGATGAAGCTCAGTGATTTCTTTATTTCATCTAATTCATCAGAGTTTTGTTCACTCAAGACTTGTTTTTCACGTTTGGACTTGCCTGCCATTTTCTCAAAACTTTACTTCAGTAAAGCCAAAACTTCCCAAAAAAATTTGAATGACGTGGCCAGGTCACTAACCTGCGTCACTGGCAGTGTAGGTCCCGAAAAAAAAATATAAGAAAAAAAGAACAGACCTCTTCCACGTCCGACACCGGTCCTTTTCAGCAATGGCCGTCCCCGCGGGCTGCAAGGTAGCCGAAAACAAACGCACCAACCTCGGTTCAGGTCACCAGCATCTCCACGTCATCATCCGCTAACAGCAGCTAGCGCTCCCAGGAACCAACGCTGCTCACTTGTTATATTTTAAAAAAGAAAACTAAAATAGATAATGCAGCATGTGTAACATTCTCAAGTCAGTGGGTAATAAGAAACAACAGTGAATGTGGCTGGTAACTCGTGCAAAGCAGTATACGTGCCAATAGCACGTCTCTGCTCCAACAATGACTGCAGCATGTAGACTGTGCTGTTCCACCTTGTTGAAACATCTTGTTGTAATCGTTTCCTGGGTTGACCTGACTGTGTCTGTATATCATAGAGTCGGGAATAGGCAAGTGATGAATGCTTAAAATGTCCAACAATTCTCCTTCCTGTTGCCACCATGTCTGTGATGCTGCGCTGTGCCAGCTGTCCCTCATTTACAACCAGTTGCAGTGTGTGTGCCAGGCAGGGTAAACTTTTCAAGTTGATGTCATCCAGCGCTTTGGCCATATTACGAGCATTATCCCGTAAAACAACGTGAACTCTTCCATGATCAATTTCCCAGTGATTCAGCATCTCCTTAAACGCTGCTGATAAATTGGCTGCAGTGTGAGACCCCGGCATTTCTTTACAGTTTAAGAGTACTTGTTGACGTTCGAACTTTTCGTCAATCCACTGTGCAGTTAAGCTTAACATGGACATTAAACTTACATCAGAAGTCCAGATGTCTGTTGTAAAGCTGAGTGCATTTTTATTAGCTGTTAGCAGGCTGCGGGTGTCTCTCAAAACGTGGCCGAACATCTCCGTTAAAGCAACATCAGAAAAATATCTCTGACTCGGCATGTTATATCGTGGGCTCACATGTTGCATTAAGCTTCTAAAACCTTTGTCCTCAACGACTGAAAAGGGCTGGTCATCTAATGCCATGAACTCCATAACTTTCCTCGTGGTAGCTTTGCTCTTTTCGTTACTCAAAAAAGTTAACAGCGGACCACCGACCGGCTCTTTGTTAGCGCTACCATTAGCATTAGCTTGGCTGCTCACTTCGAACGTTGCATACTTGGCTGCGTGGTGATTTTTTAAATGGCGAACAAGGTTTGTTGTATTAAAAGTTTTTGTTGTGGCTCCACCACGACTTACTTCGGCTTTACACAAACTGCAAATGGCGATCTTTGGCTCATTTTCTTTAACTGCGTAGAACTTCCAAACCGACGACATGGCTGCTCCGAGTGGCCTGTGTTGACTGTTTAACGCGCATGTGCAGACGTGAGCGGGTCTGTTAGTCAGCCCCTCGCCCCCTCTCCTCCCCCTCTCCGCCCCCTCTCACAGCAGAGAAAAAAGACAGCAGCTGATTTTGAGACCTTTGCCGAGGCATGTGCGATCGGTGGATAAAATCGGCTTCTCATTTAAAGATCGGCCGATCGCCGATTTCCCCAAATTAAGGAAATCGGGGCCGATCGATCGGCCGGCCGATTTATCGGTGCATCCCTAATACATAGTTCCCATGTGACATCACATCCGTCTTACTTCCGGGTGGACCCTCATTTTGAAAGTCAGAACAGGGGACAGCGCGGTCTAATGGATGTTCATTTTTCACGTTTTTTTTTTGTGTTAATTTCTAATTAATTGCAATGGTTACTTCGTGTTGTGTCAGTGGGTGTTCCAGTCGGGTAGACGTTTGGGCAACGCGCAGGTTTCAGTTAATCAAAAAAAAGTAAACGTGAAGGATTTATCTCATCGGAGAAGCTGGACTGCAGCCCCTCTCTCTGAGTCTGGCTCGGATCTGCTCTGGAAGACGTCGTCCTTTTGGCCGGTAAACAAAATATTCTACATAAATCATTTTGTGAAACTATGTCAGAACAATGTTAGAGTACAACTGTCTGTGTGTTAGAGCTGTTTTTTTTTTTTTCATTATTTAGCAAACCGTCTTGCATGCTGTTAGCTTAGCATCTCGCTAACGCGACAATGGCCTCCTCACGGTCCACCAGGACCGGCGGGGAGACCGTCCCAGTTGGAGAAGGAGGACGGGAGCCAAGTCGTGCGGGCGACGCGTCGGTCCCATGGGACGTGCCCCCGCGGCCGCGACGGATCCACGCCGTCCGACCTGAGCTCCCGCGAGCCACGCTCCAGATGCTAACAACATGCTAACTTCCAACACGGTAAGACTCAAAAGTGCTGGTTCTGGTCTGTGTTCAGCTTGGACTGTTTGTTGGCTGTGTGTTATTTTAGTTAAACCTTTTTTTAGCTGGTTAGATCTGATTGAGACAGTTTACACATCTTTTTTGGATTTAAAGCTGTGAAGCTCTGCGCTGTGAAGCCGGTGTGCGCTCGCTCCTTGTAATAATTAAATAATTAATGATATCGGAGTAACTACTTTGTGACAAGTTGTCTGATTCGTCTGCCATGATTTCTTTCTCAAACTCATTTAACTCCGACCACTGCCATTTTGCTATTGTTCCTTGGTGAAGCTGTGGTAGCTCGTGTTTTTGTCCGTATAATTTGCTCTGCTCGTTCGCCATCTTTGCCTTCTCTGCCTTCAGATGTGGTGCGAAAACCGGTTTGCGCAATACTGGGGGCGTGTCTGGGAACTATGTATAAAAATAATAAATAATAATTTAACATTATTTATCTGAGGAGCAGACTGCTTTGAGTTTAACTCATCACAGAACTCTCATTAGAAGGATTCTGGACACGCCTCCAGAATCAGTCCTAAAGTGCAGGTGCAAATCCAAGTTGAGCTGAGCCAGGCTGAGCAGGGCTGAGCAGAGTTGGGGCTGATTAGGAGCAGTGCAAATGGGGCACTTGTTCGTGGTTCCAAGCAAACTGCCCTGAGGTGACAATTTTGACGCAAACAGACAGCAGCTGTTGACTGGCCAATGGCGCTACATCCCTGAATGAACAGTCCCATAAAACGGCAAACTACATCTGAACCTCAATTTCCTCTTTGATTAAGTTGAGGGTGTTATTTTTTTTTTTGCTAGTACCAGTAACGCTAGAAACTTCAGTTTATTTTATAGATATACGTTTTATACTTTTTATACTACTATGCAAAAACTCAGGACAGTATTACACTTTTATTATTTCATTTTATGCTTATGTTCATTGGGTGTTTGGTGTTTTAGGGGTGTTTGGTGTTTCAGTGTTGGTGTAAATTTTCATACTTTTATACTATTATGAAAAAACTCAGGACAGTGTTACACTTTTTTTACTATTTTATGCTTATGTTTATTAAATGTTTTAGTGTTTAGTGTTTAGATGGTTACTGTTGCACCGAGGGACTGAGAGAAACGCAATTTCGGCCCTGTGTATGTCCTGTACATATTGCAGTTCTGACAATAAAGTTGACTTTGACTTTGAGTAGTTTCTGGTGTGGAAGCGTCAAAATTTGTGCTGTGAACCAATGATGAGGTACAGACTTTCCACACCTTATTCGCCGATATTAGAATTTAGCGCTAGCTGGATAGCGTCACAAGAAATGAGAACATTTACAAAGGGATATCAAAGATGATGGCGCAGCATGGCTACACCCCGGCTTAAAGAAGTGCCTAGATAAGCTAAACAAAATGTAATCCAATTATAGGATGATTAAGGAGTGGCTCGAACACAAAGGCCTGTTACGATCTCTAGGGCTGTCTACCGGACAGAGGTTCTTTTATAGTACCGACCGAACTGCGTTGGTTGGTGTATGGATTGAAACATGACTCTTCTTTCGGTGTCAAGTTTCGGTGATCGGCTGGAACGTGACACGTGGTTTCAGCACGCAGGCAGGTAAAGCAGAGACAAATGACAGACATACTGTACGTGTTTACACCCAGAGCTGTATAGAGGCGGGGCGGCCGTGGTGTAGTGGTAATGGCAGTCGTCTCCCGATCGGAAAGTTGGCGGTTCGACTCCCGGGACCCGCACCATGTGTCGTTGTGTCCTTGGGCAAGACACTTAACCCTGAGTTGCTCCCGGTAGGACTGGAAAGCACCTTGCATGGTAGTCTGCCGCCACCGGTTTATGAATGTGTGTAGCATTCAATATATGTGTAGCACTTTGAGATTTTCAGTAATGAAAAGTGCGTTATAAATTGAATTATTATTATTATTAGAGCTGTCGTACAGCTGTATGTCTATGTCGCTGGTTATGCCTACAGATGGGGTTCACGTGTGCCGCGCGTGTACAGTCGAATGGCTTCAATTTACGAGCGGAAAGTTACTCTGTGTTTGTTTGCAAGGAGAGGGGACCGCAGCCTCCTCCTCCTCTCTCAGCGTTAAAGTCAGCCTCTAGATGTTAGTGAACCTGAACGGCCCGATTCAACATCTCCACGACCGGACTCTGCTTCGCACCGAGGACGGAGCCGTGTCTGGGATTTCAGCTGAGAAGTTTACGTTTGTTAACATTACTGCAGCTTAATACACACATCGCGGTGAGTTAAACTAGGATCCATCTAACTTTAAGATATTAGTGTGTAGCTTTATTTATGGCTATGTATGTAGCTAGCTAAAATCATAAGCTAACTAAAGATTGACACAAACAGATGAAGCTTAGTTTGTAAAAATGTGCTCATCCATCCAGTCAGCTGGTTCCAACACTTCACCTAATGTTCACCGTTTATGTTAATGTTCTCCTCACAGGACCCTCTGACCCTGATGTGAGGAGGACAAACGTACAAAAGAAAAATGAGATGGGGGGCCCCAGGACAGTCACAAACTTTGCTGACTTTTTTCTACAGTGGAGGTTGCATGGTGGAGGTAAGTAAGCTGTAAAGGATATTGATGACCAGTTAGGCTTTTATCTCTCAGCCTAGATAATGGTTTTTGAGCAATAAGAATACAACCATGTTAATGTTTTGTGTTCTAATGTCAGTTAGGGAGATGATAAGAGCCCTAAACCCCAGAGAACCAAAGAGAAGATTCAGGAAGAGATACAGAGGTACAGAAGTCTGCCATCAACCCAAACCTCAGTGAATCCAGTGACCTGGTGGTGGAATGTGAGGGACAATATGCCCATGTTATCAGACTTGGCAACCAGGTGTGTGCAAGCATCATCCACAAACTTGGAGCAAACATTGTCCACTGCTGGAAACACCATCAGCCAGGAGTGGGCTTGCTTGTGTCCAGAGAAAGCAGACATGTTGATTTTTCTGAAGAAAAACTGCTCAGTGAAAAAGTCCTCAGTGTGTAGCTTTGAGCATTGGACACTGACGAGTCACTGGTTTGCAACTGTTCTTTTGACCTGGAAATTATTTATTTATTTTTATGTAAGAAACTGCTTGAAATGGAAAGATGCCAAAGTTAAAAAATAAAATTCAAGATTTGTACTGTAATGTGTAACATAATTTTTATTTTTGTTAGAATTTATGTTAATCATAAAATTGGTAATCGAAAAAAGAACCGTCCCGGAACACACACTAAAGTGAAGGTACCGACACAGACACCAATACCAATTTTTGTTTTAGAAAGGTACACAGCCCTAACGATCCCGCCCACTTAGCATTGAAGATCCAACCCACAGAGCCAGAAAACAAATCATAGTGACAATCACCACCAGTTGAGAATAACCTATAAGTTGAAAGACGAGTGGAGTTGCACTTATCAATGGCAAAGCAGCTCACTTGTGGTAAATCACAGAAGGTTGCCATGCCATCGCTGGCTGTCTACATGGGCACTCATTAAAGCTACAAATCTTTAATATCTCATATTTATAGGCATGTAAAGGTACAAGTGGGTGTACCGAACCGTTTCGGTACAGCACGTTCGGTTCGGTCCACCTGCGTACCGTTTTGGTTATTTTTTCACTTATTAAATGTTATTAACGGGAGAATATGTGCGCTGCGGAACAAAATTTCCTGGCCGCGTTTCAGCACGGCGCTATTATATTGCAGCACGCGTAGCATTAGCAGCCTAGCTTCTTGTTGCTGTCGCCTGTTTGGGAACGTTATGGCTTTCTTGTTAAAAGACGAGCGCACATCCAAAGCTGTGTGTCGACGTTGTTTCACGAACTCTGCAGCAGCAACACGTCTAAAGTTAACGCGCTTGAAACAACGTCATCCGAACGTGAACGAAGAAAAGCAGCTTGTTGCAGAAAGACTGCCAACAACTGTATTTAAACATCGTTTATCAGGTAATTCAGATTGGTCCAGAGCAATAACACAAACTGTAATGCCAGGTTCACACCAAACGCCTCGAAGCAGCCACTTTACATGCAAAGTCTATGTGGAGGCGCGGCCAGGGGAGGTGCAGCCAGGCGCGGCGCATCTTGAGCAGTTCAAGCAGCGCAGCAGGGAGCGGCAGTTCTTTCCCACGCAGGCGCGCGTCCAAAGCAGACGACACGTCGAGCAGCCAAAGTTCATTCAAATGAACTTTGGCTGCTCAATGCGTCGCAGCAACCTATCGGGAGAGCCTCTGCTATGTGATGACGCAACAACGACGGGACTTTCTGTGGACTTTTTAAACTTACCCCAACGAGCCTCCATGAAGACACCACCAGCCTCCAGTAAGTAACTTGGCATTTTTACAGTTGCTGCTGTCAGCTCGAGCGTATATCACCCCAAACATAACAAAACGTTTTAATCTCAACAAAAACTTTAGGAGCTGCAGTTCGGCTCGTAGAAAACACACTCAAGTAGTAACGGGGCTCACGTACAGCTGATTTTATCTGCCCAGTGAACAGAAAACAAAACAAATCTGACCGGGAAGGGAGCCAGATGCTGCTCCAACTGCGCACGTTCGATGTGAACAGACATCTGGTGACAAGCAGCAAGCACGGTGCGTTGGGAGCATTTTGATGCATTTGGTGTGAACGTGGCATAAGAGTTTTTACAGATCTGGAGCTACCGGTACGTCTGAATGTTTTTGATGCGCCAGCTTTAAAGTTCTTGAGCATCGCTATGACATCCATCATGTCAACACTTCAGCCAAAAAGTTCAGAACTTTATGAAAAAGTTAAAACTTATATTGTCAACAAGCCCTGGAGCTCATTAAAGCTCTGCCCTGATGATGACCGAGAGATTCATCCACCTCAACCGTTCAAAGAAGAGGTATTGTTCTTTTATTATTATTATTATTATTATTATTATTATTATTATTATTATTATTCATCCATCCATCCATTTTCTTCCGCTTATCCGGGGTCGGGTCGCGGGGGTAGCAGCCTAAGTAGGGAGGCCCAGACTTCCCTCTCCCCAGCCACTTGGAGCAGCTCCTCTGGGGGAATCCCAAGGCGTTCCCAGGCCAGCCGAGAAACATAGTCCCTCCAGCGTGTCCTGGGTCTTCCTCTGGGTCTCCTCCCGGTGGGACATGCCCGGAACACCTCACCAGGGAGGCGTCCAGGAGGCATCCTAACCAGATGCCCGAGCCACCTCAACTGGCTCCTCTCGATGTGGAGAAGCAGCGGCTCTACTCCGAGTCCCTCCCGGATGACTGAGCTTCTCACCCTATCTCTAAGGGAGAGTCCAGATAATAATACCTTATTATTATTATTATTATTATTACTATTATTATTATTATTATTATTATTATTATTATTATTATTATTTATTATTATTATCTAATTAATCTTTTTTATTTAAAATCATAATCTTATAAACTTGTTTGTTTTTTTACCTCTGTGTTTTATTTCCAGTCTGGGGCAGAGATAGCAGTTGACTTCTTCCTCTTCAGGGAAATCCATCAGATCACCTGCAGCTAAGAAGTGTGTGATGACTGAACTCTGAAATTTTCCAGGCACCTGTCCCACCTGGTCCAAGAAGAGGTTGTTGTGAGTAATGAGGACAAATACAGCCACATTGCTGATATTGTTGTTATTGAGATGATGTTCTCCACCACTGGAGATATTCACTGTAACTAGATATGTGCTTTTAGCAGAAAATGTGGACAAGTTGGTCTTTTTGGACAAAAATTTAAAACTTGATTAGTTAGATTGTAAACAGTCTGTTGCTGCTTAATGTTCTGGTTCTGACTGTTATTGTATTTATTAATTTTTTTATTATTGTTAGTACAGTATAGTTTATTTATTGTAAAGAGTGCTGTTTATTTAAAATATCATCCAAATGGGTTGCTTTTATTTATTTTTATACAAACGTATTTTGGGCATATTTTCAAAATAAACATTTTGTAAGTCTTTATTTTGTCTTTTTTTGTGCCGAAAATAAACCGAACCGAGCCTTCCTTGTAATTGAACCGAATTGAAATGTGATTTTAGCGTACTGTTACACCCCTACATATTTGGCATTAGTGTCTGGAGGAAGTTGATCAAAATAATCATGAGAAATGACTGGAGATATGAGTTTATGAATTTACAAGTTCTTAAAATGTATTGATAGCTTGCTGATACGTGAAGAGTCCTGAACTCTTATAGACGTGCTCCAAGGAGAGAGTCATACGGAAGTATCGTATTTTCCGCCGTACATGTCGCTCCGCCCTATAAGTCACATCAGTCCATATTTGTCTAAGTGGAAAAATCCATAAATATATTGCTTCGCCATATACGTTGCATCTATTTTGTGTCACCGCTAGTGCTTTAACAGACTACTTGAGTAATCTAAACGTAGATTCCTAGGATGTCTATCGAGTTTTTAAATTTCACGTTGAATATTCGTAGTGATGTCATCACGTCGCAGTTACAGAACAGAAAATGAATCAACTTCCTGTTTGGAGCGCGTTGCAAACCGGTGTTACACCATATTCTGTGACCACCGTATATTGTGACTGTAGGGGGCGGTGTTGCATGCACTGTTGCAGGTCACAGAATATGGTGTAACACCGGGTCCAATCGACTGAACCAGGACCAGCTTCCTCTGACCTTGTTTCATAAACAAAAAGCAAAAAATATTGGTCTCTAAATACCCTTATGCATGCTCAATAATCCAGGTAGAAAAATCCAAAAAAGCTAAGTCTGGTCCTCTGGACATTCAAAAAACAAACAAAAAAACAAAGCAAAAAAATTGTAGAAACGTTTCATCTTTCGTCCGAAAGACTTCCTCAGTCTGAGATGCTGTATTCAGCTCAGTCTTATAAATAGCACCCTCTCACAGTGGATCAACCAGTTGGCTGATGACAGCCGAAACCAGCTGCTCACATGATCAAGGAGGACCATCAGCCTAACGATGGATCGTTAGCACCCTGATGGTTGTTTGCTATTCACAGAGGGCTGAGTGATACTAGCAATAACAGCATTGTAGGGGGACAGTTGAACCCGGAGGTAGGGGTGGGCGATACTGAGAATTTTGGAATCGATCCGATACCAAGTAAATACTGTGCTAGAATCGCATACTTCGATACCGATTCCGATACTTGGGGGCGCTGTTGAGCCGCACAAAATTGAACAGTGTGAGTAACAAAATATTTGCCCATCACCTCTTTTACAACACACAGTTGTTTAAATAAAAGTCACCAGTGCAAAATAACAAAAAAGCAGCAATGTTACAAAAACATAACACTGTCAAAATCACAAAAACAGTGATAAGTGATAAACAAAAACAAAAAAAAGCGCGACAACAAAGCATCGATTCCACAGCGCTAGTATCGATTCGATACCAAGTACCACCTTGGTATCGATAGTATCGATACTAGAATCGATACGCCCACCCCTACCCGGAGGCCTCCACCCTGTTTAATGATGGACGGTTTCTTTTCACAAAGATGGCCTCCTTTACTCCTCTCTCAAACCATCGTTCCTCTCTATCAAGGATGTGAACATCTTCATCCCTGAAAGAGTGACCGCTGGCCTGGAGATGAGTGTAGACTGCAGAGTCCTGACCTGATGATGTTGATCTTCTGTGCTGGGCCATCCTTTTGGCCAGTGGCTGTTTAGTTTCCCCGATATAAGACTGATCACAGCCCTCCTGACACTGAACAGCATACACAATATTACTCTGTTTGTGCCGGGGGACTGGATCTTTGGGATGAACCAGTCTTTGCCGTAATGTATTTTGGGGTTTAAAAGCCACTGGGACGTTGTGTTTAGAAAATAAACGTCTCAATGTCTCTGAAACTCCCGCAACATACGGAATGACCACTGGTCTGGGTCTGGGTTCCTTCTTTTCACCTGATGGCTGGCTAGAGTCCTGTTTGGGTTTCTTCTCTGCTTTCAGGAAGGCCCAGTTAGGATATCCACATTTCTCTAGAGCCTGTTTTGTGTGTGATTTCTCCTTCTGTCTGGCTCCTGAGTTAGTGGGGACGCTGTCTGCTCTGTGATACAGAGTCCTGATGACTCCTAACTTGTGCTCCAGAGGGTGATGGGAGTCAAACTGTAAATACTGGTCTGTGTGGGTGGGTTTGCGGTACACCTCAGTTTGCAAATTTCCTCTATCAGAAACTGAGACCTCACAGTCCAAGAAAGCCAACCTGCCATTTTTTACATCTTCTCGTGTGAACTTGATATATTTATCCACAGAGTTGATGTGATCAGTGAAATGTTGGACTTCCTGAGATTTAATTTTAACCCAGGTGTCGTCAACATACCTGAACCAATGACTTGGTGGTCTCCCTGAAAAGGACGTCAAGGCTCTCTTTTCTACCTCCTCCATGTACAGGTTGGCAACAATAGGAGAAACTGGAGACCCCATAGCACACCCATGTTTCTGCCTATAATATTGCTCCCCATATGTGAAGTAGGTTGACTGCAGGCACAGTTTCAAGAGTTGACACAGTTGCTCTGTGGAAAGCGTGGTCCTGCTGTTCAGAGTGGTGTCTGATTTTAACCTTAAACAGACCACCTCGACTGCCTCATCAACAGGATTTCTACAATTTTTTTGCTTTTTTTTTTTTGAATGTCCAGAGGACCAGACTTAGGTTTTTTGGATTAATCTCTTAACCTATAAAAAAACTATGAACATATTGTTCTCTAAAACTAAACCTAATGCGCAGCACCGCAGGCGATGTTACGTGGTGGTCAACCGCACCATTGTTTTTAAGTTTCACTTTTGACGTGCCGCACATTTCTTTGACTTTTGCAGCTTAATAATAATAACTAATAGTTTTGGTTTTCCTGTGACTTATCTGCAGTATGATAAATGGTTTGAGCATAATATATGCTCCCAACAGATTTTTTTGCGTTTTTATTTTTTTCGCATCTTAAGATCCTATGGCATCATCAACTACTCGAGTTCTACTCAAGCTTTATTATGTTAATGTGGAGTTTAAAAATTATGTACTCGTTCAACCTGTCACCGCTGACGCGTCGCGTTTGTTATGCGACAACGCTGACAACACGGAAATGTGTGCTGAACCCAGAAATGTGAGCCAGTGTTGTGCCAAAAATCGATGGGCTAACAAATGGTGACTGCGAGAGCGTGCACGTGAAGCCTTTAACACAAATTTAACAAGATTAACACTTCTCCTCCTCGATCCTCGACCTCCTCCCCGGGTCGGGGAGGAGGTCCTTACCCAAGTGGAGGAGTTTAAGTATCTCGGGATCTTGTTCACGAATGAGGGAAAACTGGAGCGTGAGATCGATAGGCGGATAGGTGCAGCGTCCGCAGTGAAGCGGGCGCTGTACCGGTCTGTCGTGGTGAAGAGAGAGCTGAGTCAAAAGGCAAAGCTCTCAATTTACCGATCGATCTACGTTCCCACCCTCATCTATGGTCATGAGCTTTGGGTTATGACCGAAAGAACAAGATCTCGGATACAAGCGGCTGAAATGAGTTTTCTCCGCAGGGTGGCTGGACTCTCCCTTAGAGATAGGGTGAGAAGCTCAGTCATCCGGGAGGGACTCGGAGTAGAGCCGCTGCTTCTCCACATCGAGAGGAGCCAGTTGAGGTGGCTCGGGCATCTGGTTAGGATGCCTCCTGGACGCCTCCCTGGTGAGGTGTTCCGGGCATGTCCCACCGGGAGGAGACCCAGAGGAAGACCCAGGATACGCTGGAGGGACTATGTTTCTCGGCTGGCCTGGGAACGCCTTGGGATTCCCCCAGAGGAGCTGCTCCAAGTGGCTGGGGAGAGGGAAGTCTGGGCCTCCCTACTTAGGCTGCTACCCCCGCGACCCGACCCCGGATAAGCGGAAGAAAATGGATGGATGGATGGAACACTTAAAAACAACTTGTTTGCTCAAAGTTATAATAAATCAGTGTAGGACTGCAACAACAAATTGCTAAAATCGATAAAATTCGATTTTTAAAAGCGTTTGCAACGAATTTCATTATCGATTCGTTGTGTCGCGCGATTATGCTTCTTTCACAGCGTTGCGGAGCCGTTTTGTTCACCGGTAGAGCGTTGTCAATGTTGGCTGACTGAATAAAGTTACAACAACAAAAAAACGCTAAGTGCTGCGTGAGTTTAACAGAGCGAGGGGGGAAGCAGGGCAAAGCAGAGGTGGTGTTTTCAAAGGAAATTATGGTAAGTCAATTTTACAAATGACCGACACAGAGAAAACTGTTCGACCCAAGTCCTTCAAAGTGTGAGAGCTCTTGATGCTTCACAAAGATAAAAAAAAACTGTGCAACATGCAGCTTTGAAAAGTGACGAAATGAACGGTAGAACCACGCAGATGAAAAAAAAACTGTGCAACATGCAGCTTTGAAAAGTGACGACATGAACGGTAGAACCACGCAGATGAAACGTAAACATGACAGAGTCGTAAACCAACTTCACCACGGTGTGGATGAAGGAACAGCAGCAGGCAAGTCTCTACATTAAACCACATTTGTTCTGTTTCAAAGTGAGAAAACGTAATGTCAGTGTCTCAGGTAGCTGAAGCTGCTTTTTTCTTAGCTGTGACAAGTGATAGAGAACGTGTGTTTTTATTTTTAATTTAATGGTACAAGCAGTGTTTAAATGTGATTTATAAATAAATCTAACACAAAGATGGTAATAATTTAATGATTTAGCTTCAACTTTTAATTTGCTGGCAAAGTCTGAAGACACTGCATTTATGGCAGGATGAATTGCATTTAAACAGGAATTACAGTAATTTATTTCATCTACCATACTCAAGTGTGTGTAATTAGTATTTTATATATGCGTGCGTGTGTGTGTGTGTTTAATTGCTCTTTGGGCTACTTATTTGCCTGAACCTAGCACTGTAAGTGAAACAAGGCATTTCTTGAGTTGCTATAAATTATGCTATAATAC
>JBBPBX010006800.1:6623-30044 GCA_038048925.1 Garcialebias charrua
CCCCAAAATACATTTAATGTTTTTAATGCTTGTTGTTTCAGACCTGGAGGAGCTGCTGTCCATCATCCAGGAGGTCAAATATCGTTCCTGCCTGCAGTCAGCCAAGCTGATCCGCCAGCTGAGGAGACGCGACAGACTTTGCCACAAACGGCAGAAAAACTATGACATCATCACAGCGTGCCTTCAGGCCGTCTCACAAAAGCGACGTAAGACTAACATGAGCTTTTTATTTCTCCATTTACTACCAAATACATGTATAATAATATAATCATGTTGAGTTTACGTGTTACACATGGAGAGGGATTTGTTTGGTCCCTCACATATTTGGACACCACACAATACTGCACGGTCTTATAATCTACATTTAAAACTGGCCACAGCATTAGATGTTTGTGTAATCTGTTCATCTATTATTTTTTAAGTAAAGATTATTTGACATATATTCAGGCAAGGCATCACAAACTTTAAACACTTAAATCTTGCACAGCAATCCAGTGATTGTGTGGTAACATAAGATATAAAAAGGTGCACGTTATGTTGTCCTCATACAATAAGGGGCTTAAAACTTAAAAACTGCAGTGTGTGTAAATTTACACAACAGGCTGGAAGTTGTCTAAAGCTTCCAACCTAAAGCTCTTGTCATGTGAGAGCAAGGTTCTTGTATAACCTTTAAGTGACTCCGAAAACTCTTAAGTTCAGTGTTTTGTTTTCCAAATATTTATATCACAATCCTGATCGAACAAGGTTGAGTCTGGTCCTTCTTCTTTGTTGGAACGTTTCGTCTTTTATCCAAAAGACTTCTTCAGTCTGAGGAGTTGCACCAAACTCGGTCTTAAATAGCACCTTCTCATAGTGGATCAACCAGTTTGCTGGTGACATCCAGAACTAGTTGTTCACATGCAAAAGGTGCTGTGCATCCTGTGCTCCAGCATCAACGTGTGGCACGGAGGCTGCACAGCTGCAGAAAGAAAAGCTTTGCAGAGAGTGGTGAAGGCTGCACAGAAGATGTTTGAGTCAGTTTCCCCACCATCACAGACATCTACACCTCCAGATGCAGGAAGAGAGACACCTGCATCATGAAGGACCCCACTCACCCAGCACACACACGTTTTGCCCCACTCCTCTCAGGACGGAGGTTGAGGAGCATTAAGTGTAGAACCACTAGACTGAGGAACAGCTTCTACCCTGAGGCTGTTAGACTCATGAATCTCTAACCAGGATAATCACTGTGGAAAAAAAAAATCACTGAAACGGTTCAGGATCTCGTGCTTATTTGACACAGGAACAGAGTCAACGAGAAGTTGTGATGGGAGGTCAGATGATTGGGGGATGCCTGAGAGAGATTTGATGGCTTTCCAGAATCTTTTAGATTTTTAGAGGTCTGAGATAAGAAATAGTTACGTTTTGCAGCTTTGATGGAACGCTAAACAAACGCCAAACAGTACGCTAAAAGACCTAAGATATACGCTAGTCACTAATATTGCAAAGCAAATCAATACACTGAATAACAGCAGCACGAACATGAGTCTTTGTGGGTGGATGAGTACAAATGAATGAATACAGCAGCATGTAATAATCAGCAGCATGGATAATCAGCAGCACATAGCAACAATCAAGTGGCATCACACTGTGACACACAACATTTTGTTGCTTCTAGTTCATTATTTGACACAGTTACTAATGGAAAATCAGCCACTTCATCTAATAATCAAACTTCTACAAATCAAATCCCTCCTACAAGCCAACCATCTGTTAATCACACCTTCTCTTTTTCTCCGTTCTCAGTCAGTGAGGTAAATAAACTGTTAAAAGATCTTGATCCTAAAAAAACTGCAGGTCCAGATGAACTTCCACCTTATTTCTTAAGGCTGGCTGCTCATATCATCACAGTCCCTGTGACCCACATCTTTAAAGGGATTGTGACATGATGTTGGAAATTTGTATATTTGTCACAACATATATGGTAAATGGAGCTTACCGTGTTTATATAGCGCTTTCTAACCCCCTATGAGGGGCCCCAAAGCGCTTTACAATACCAACCATCCACCCATTCATACACCGGTAGTGGTAGACTGCCATGCAAGGCGCCATCCAGTCCTACTGGGAGCAATTCGGGGTTAAGTGTCTTGCCCAGGGACACAACGACACATGGTGTAGGGAACCGGGATTCGAACCTCCAACCTTCCGATCGGGGGACGACTGCCATTACCACTACGCCACGGCCGTATATATCTTATATCATTCAGCTCTGTTCGTTTTTTCAAAATAAATTATAAATAATTTAAAATTTTATTCAAAGTTATGGTAATTTTTTCTCTGGGACACGCCCCTAGAAATCCGAGAATTTCCGCAAAACATCATGTGACGTACACTTGGGCACTGGGCATAAGGCGGAGCCTTGCCCGTTCGTTTGTGTTTTAACTGCTTGCCATACAGATTCTTTTTCTGAAAGATCGCCTCTTTTTTTTGTGTAACTTGAAATATGCCGTCATGTTGTAGCACATTTGGGTGTTCTAATATCAACAGTGAACAAGTGAGCATTCACAAATTCCCAAAAGATGAGAAACTTTGCCTGGAATGGACAAGTACAGAGAACGAGGGAACGATGGGTTCCTACTGAGAGTCGTATGTCTGCAGCGACCATTTTACTGCCGATCAGGTAACATCTGTAAAATTTTTTTTTTATTCATGGAGGGTTTATTAATGAGAATTTTGGATGATTTACCGTCTTAAAATGATAGATCGGTCTGAGATCTAAGCCGAGATAGCTGCTAACAAACATTAGCCGAGATACAGGAGCAAACACGTTGCTATTTATGTATTTTTAAATTATGTCTGCACGATCAGGTAACATCTGTAATTTCTTTTTATTTGGGGAGGGTGTATTAATGAGAGTTTTGGATGATTTACTGTCTTAAAATGATAGATCTCAGACGCGACCGGGACTAAGCCGAGATAGCAGCTAACAAACATTAGCCGAGATACAGGAGCGCGTTGCTATCTATGTATTTTTAAATTATGTCTGCGAGTGCCGTCGCTTTGGTGTGGGGGATAAGCGCGCGGCACATGTTCTGAGGCTGGGCCTCTCTGCAGGCGTCGCGGGTTCGCGTCCCAAACCCGACGAGCTGTTTCTGCAGTGTCTCCCCTCTCTCTACCCGTTTCGCCCTCATCCTCTACAATAAAGGCCACTAGAGCCCAAAAATGTAAAAATAAAATAAAAAAAATAAAAAAATTATGTCTGCGCGATCAGGTAACATCTGTAATTTATTCTTATCAGTGGTGGGCAACGCTAATCAAAAGATTAGTTCCACAATTTCTAAAACGCTTATTAATTTTTTTAGGTCCACAATTTCAAAAGCACAAATGTCTTATGAAAATTAGGGGAAGCTAATTTAAACCGCTATTTATATTCAACATTTGCTAGCCAGCAGGTTATGCAATATTTGCACTACACTGCCAACTATTGGAGCATGAATGCACATTTTCCTACCTCTTAACACCGATTCGCCCAGGATGTCATCTCCTAACATACAACTTTCGCTCAAGGTCCAAAAATGGAAAACTTCTTTAATGTGTTGACTTGAGGAATGCTGTTTCTTTGTCTTTTTTGTTTGTTTGTTTATTGTAGATTTTTCATTAAAAATGCATCGATAAAGTTATTTTAACTGTTTTCTGGAAAACTGAAACACCTGCAATGCATTATGGGTACTCCATTTGACCACTAGATGTGTCTTCATCAGCATAAGAGCTTTAAATAATTTATTTTCATTCATACCTGTATTTTATTTTTATTTTTTTATTTTATTTTGAACTCATTGGTTTGGAAGGAAGCTGACATATTTTTATTTTATTTTTTAAATAATTTCTGCCTCAGACTCCAATCATTTATGATGTTCAAAAAAGCTTTCAGTGTGTAACTTATAACTTTTGTATTTATTTTAGTATGTAGCATTTTTATTTCCATTCACCGATTTATTGTACCAGTTTTTATATTTTCTGTCCTGTTAAGCACCTTGGTCAATACAAGGAATTGTAGGAAGGTGCTATACAAATAAAGTTTATTATTATTATTATTATAACTTCAATTCAAAGACCACATCAACAGTACAGGTCAAGTTTTAAAGTGCACTTCCAAGTTATATCCAAGTTTAATTCATATAAGAGTCAATTAAGCTTAATTTACTTCAATATTGTTTCAAAAAACAAATAGTAATTTATTTTTTGTTGCGCAACCGAAAAATAAATTAAACCAATTCCAAAATTCTATAGGCAGTCAACAGATTTAATGAAAAGTAACTAAAATGATCCTAAAAGGATGAAATTACAAAAATCAAAGGATTTATTTAATACTTTACGTACATATATTCTATTCGGCCACGAAATTAACAAAAAAGAGAATGATCTTTAATCCCTAACACCACTTTTAAATCTCAAATACACGGGCGTCTCGCCACCGCATTTATACATAAAAGCAACCCAAATACATAAAACTAACGACTCACCGTCGAGTGGTGGACACAAAACACACAATAGAATCCTCCGGCCGCGTTAATTTGGCTTGAAACAGCGGGGTTCTCTGCGGATTTATGAAAAGACCCAGCGCAACCAGCTAGCCATAATCGTTAGCACCCAGTTCACCTCTGACCCGGAAGATGTCAAGATGGAATAGTCCATTTTTAGTAGGGGGGATACAGAAATCGACCGGTTTTTGTATTGCGTTTTTTAATGATTGTTTTCATCGTAACTATAATTATTTTTATGTTAAATGTACATTAACAAGCAGCAGCAATGTTAGTGATGTAGGTGACTGGCCGGGGCGGGGCCGCGGGCCATTCATTTGCCTACATGGTAGAATAGATCCACGTCTGTTCACCCCTCTGCTCCCTCCCCCCCTCCGACCCTCCCTCCCCTCTGCTCCCCCCCCCCCTCCGACCCTCCTCTCTGCTCCCTCACCAAGGGGGGAAAGTAAACAAGCAGCTACGGAGCCAGCATAAGAGCCTGTAAATAAGTTTTTTTTTCGTTTTTACTGATAGATAATTAGTTATTAGCGGTACTGCATTTTAAATAAAAATAGCACAAATCCGCTTATGAATTATAAAAGTTAGTAACTCCGCTGTAACGCTGATAAAAATGTTAAGGTACGCTATAAGCGGATTAGCGCATTAGCGGTCCTTAGCGGTTTGGTGCCCACCTTTGATTCTTATTCAGGGAAGGTTTATTAATGAGAGTTTTGGATGATTTACTGACTTAAAAAGATAGATCTCAGACGCGACCGGGACTCTGTTAGCCGAGATAGCTGCTAACAAACATTAGCCGAGATACAGGAGCAAACACGTTGCTATTTATGTATTTTTAAATTATGTCTGCGCGATCAGGTAACATCTGTAATTTCTTTTTATTCAGGGAGGGTTTATTAATGAGAGTTTTGGATGATTTACTGTCTTAAAATGATAGATCTCAGACGCGACCGGGACTCTGTTAGCCGAGATAGCTGCTAACAAACATTAGCCGAGATACAGGAGCAAACACGTTGCTATTTATGTATTTTTAAATTATGTCTGCGCGATCAGGTAACATCTGTAATTTCTTTTTATTCAGGGAGGGTTTATTAATGAGAGTTTTGGATGATTTACTGTCTTAAAATGATAGATCTCAGACGCGATCGGGACTCTGTTAGCTCAGCCCAAGAACAAAGAAGCCACATCACGAAGCTATCCTCACTTAGCTACTGTGTATGAAATAAACCGTGTCTAAATCACTTTTCAATTGATCGAGTGTCCAATAACTGTATAGGATGAATAATAACCCTTCGATTGCTTTAATACATTCATGTACTAACAATAGGTTGTGTTTGTTCGACATGCTCCGCCATTATTATTTACATGCGCTCTGAGCAGCGGCTCCCCACGGGTACGTCACGATGACGTTTTGCGGAAGTGCGCAGATTTTTAGGGGCGTGCCCCAGAGAAAAAACTACCATAACTTGGAATGAAATTTTAATATATTTATAATTTATTTTGCAAAAACGAACAGAGCTGAATGATATAAGATATATATGTTGTGACAAATATGCAAATTTCCAACATCATGTCGCAATCCCTTTAAAGGGGACCAATTATTGGTCCTATAAATTTTTATGGTATGTCTGTGGGCTATCCAGACCATGTTCATTCAATTTAATGCACAAAATAATTCTTAGATAATAAAATATCCCCTTTCTAGTTCTGCCTTTTCTGACTTCCGTTCAGAACGAGCTGTTTATGATAATGAGCTCTGAAGGCCACGCCCTTCAAAAATCTGTTTACATTAACTCCGCCCTCCAAAGGGGACCCTGAGGCAGAAGACGTGAAAAAATAATAGCAGTACTGTGAAAAAAATAAATTCAAAATTTTACATTACATTACATAAGAAATATATTTTTTCTCAGCAAAGAAATAATTGTTTTTACCGTGTTTTCTTGTAAAGTCCTTCGTGTGGGCTCGCTTCTGTGGCCGGCCGCCATTTTGGGCAGGGCAAATGAGGCGCTGACGCGTCGCGTAGGCCGCTGAGAAACATCCATAAGTTCACCCTCCATGTTAAAAACTCTTCGTCTGACTCTTCGAAAACAAGCAATAAGGCTGCAGAGTAACACACTGGCTGCTAACTGCTATATAGAGAGCGCTCTCTCTAGCCCCTTAGGGCGGGGACCGCTTTTTTTCACGGACCACATCCGGCGCTGACCGGATATGGTCCGTGAGCAGTCGTCCGGTTGATTTAAGAGCCCGTAAATACGTTTTTTCGTTTTTACTGATAGATAATTAGTTATTAGGAGCCAAGATGGTGTAGTGGTTAGGGCGTTTGACTTGGGACCCGAAGGACGCGGGTTCGCGTCCCGGCCACTACACATCTTGGGGTGTCTATGAGTGCACACCTATTTCTCCAGCTCCCCGAGCGCCTTCTATGGCTGCTCACTGCACCGCCTGGTAGGTGGTTGGGTTAAATGCAGAGACGAATTTCGTCTGTGTATGGGAAACATACGCAGATGACAAGATTAGACAATTATTATTATTATTATTATTATTAGCGGTACTGCATTTTAACAACAACGAAACATCGAACTCTAAATTCTCATCTCATTGTGCTGAGATGAACTCAGGAAAAACAACCGTGACATATTTTATACTGAAGTGGGTTGAGCCGCACCAGGGGTTGCTAGGTGAGGGGCTGGACTCAGGTTGGGGTGGGTTGTCCTACGGCTTGTGACATCACAAGCGCCAGGATTTGAAATCGAGACATTAATATCCCTGAAAAATAAATATACTTAGAGTAAATATACCACTGGGTGCATTTTTTTTGGTCCTAGGACTGTTTTTTTAAGAAGTACATACCCAAAGTAGAGTAAAAAAAACATTAAAATGTGAATTTTGAATATTTGGTCCCCTTTAATCTCACCATAAGCCAAAACTCCATTCCAGATGCTTGGAAAACAGCCTTTGTTCTCCCTTTGCTGAAGGGAGGTGATCCCACCTCAATGAACAACTATCGTCCAATCTCTAAACTCTGCATTTTAGCCAAGGTTCTAGAAAAATTGATAAACTCTCAAATCAAAAATTATCTGGACTCATTTACCATCTTACCTCTCCATCAATCTGGTTTCAGGAAACAACACATCACAACGACTGCTTCTCTGAAGGTTCTTAATGACGTTGAAGCATTGGATGCTAAGGATTATTGTGCTGCTCTTTTCCTAGACCTGTCTAAAGATTTTGACACTGTGGATCATAACATCTTGTGTCATAAGCTCTCAGAAATCGGTTTCTCCGATCACGCCATTGGTTGGTTTTCTAATTATCTTTCCGATCTGAGGCAATGTGTTCAACATAACGGTATTTCCTCCAGTTATCTTAACAGTCTGTAATAATGTACCACAAGGCTCAGTCTTAAGACCAACCCTCTTTACAATCTACATAGGTAATGTAGGTCAAAGCATCCCTGATGCATCCTTACATTTCTATGCTGATGACGCAGTTGTTTGTCAAGCTAAAACAGTTGCTAAGGTTTTCCAGCTTTTCCATTCTGCGTTTGACATCATCCGGTCAGATTTGTTCCGTCTCAAACTTGTACTAAACGCTGACATAACCAAAGGGATGCTTTTTTTCAAACAAGAAGTTGGTCCAAGCAGTTCTTCCTCTGATTTTATCCTCAAATCAAAGATCTGAAGATCTCGACCTTGACCTCTCTAAGTGACTTTAAACATCTGTTAAGCTCCTGGCAAAAACCAATGCAGACATGTTCCTGTTTTTAGTTTCTTAAATCACCTTATAATCTAGCTGTTGCTTTTTTTTTGTGCTACTTTTCCTCTTGATTGTCTTTTTGGTTGCTATTTTGTTTTAGCCTGGCCCTCGCCTTCCTGCACAGCTCCGCTCAATTCTCATTTCCCTTCACTGCACAGTCTGGGACTTCTCTCATAGACAACGATTTCTCCGGTAGATTTTTGACCGGACCAATCAGAGAACAGAAGGGGCGGAGTTTTTGGCCCCTAACCCACGCCCCCACCTGTCCCAGCGCAGCCAGCGAGCAGCCGCATGTTCTCATTCAAAGCGATGCAAAGCGATGCAGGACTGTTTTATATGTGACACAAATTTATTAATTTCCCCTTCTTAATCCCTTATCTGGAGTTTTCTTTTGTTTTTTTCCCAAAAGTCAAGTGTTCGCTCCTCCTCCTCCTCCTCTCCCTCCGCTGAACAAGGAAATGCCTCAGGTTGTCACGAGAGAATTAAAGTCAGGTTTTAAGTTGCTGCCCGAGTCCCATCAGATTTCCTGGTCTTCTGGTGTGTTGGACCAGCGATCCATGGTTTTATTTTATTTTATTAGGACGTTTTATTAACATATAAACACAATATGCAACGGAGCGAGAGAAAATTCAGCAGGAGGCGGAGCTGAAGTCAAGTTCAGCAGACCACGGGGGAGCAGCCATCAGCAGAGGCCACGCCTCCAGCAAGAATTGGTTGTCAATGGAGAGGTCCCAGACCCTAGTCTGAAGCGAAGTGAAGGACAGGGTCTGGTTTTAACCAGGCTAATTTTGTTTTGATTTGTAAAAAAAGAAAAAAAAGAAAAGAGAAACTTAAATTTGTATGCCTCTTTTATGACTGTCTATTGTTGTCGTTGTTGTCCATTGCCGTCATCACTCTTTAAGAAATCAGGTCTTTCTTGTAAAGGAGTCCCCGAGGCTCAATGGGATTAACCTGTATAAATAAAAGTTGAATGGAAAAAAAAGTATATATCAGTTTATAACTTAGATCCTTATTTATACACTTTATATTTTTGCTATTATTGGATGTAACTGGGACCCTGTATAAACGATTTTGTTCCACCTCATGTACCACATACTGCATTTCTGTTCTGGCTTCTGAAGGAGGCAGTCGCCTTTTCTCCTCTCCTTCCCCCCCTGCTGCCGCTGCTTTTTGTCTTGTCTGCAGCTCTCATGAAGCACCTCGAACGAAGATTAAGATGAATTGGGTGGTATGGGTATTCAACTCTACTGAAAGATTTCAACAAAAGGCAAGGCACGGGGAGCCTGCCCATCCCCGCAGACGAAACGAGAGATACGCCATGGATTCGATGGAATGGTGACGTCTCGCTCTCTGTGTGCTCTGAGGGAATGTGAAGAATCTGGATTAAATTGGATTACGATGGCGGCGCTTTGCTTTTTTGGCGTTTTGTGGAGCACTGGCCTATCGGCAAATGAGGGAGAGTTTCAGCAGAACCTAATGTTGGAGCACCCGATCTGATCTGCGCTGTGACCTCGGAAATCAGCTGTTTACGAGCTAATCCGGAAGGTGAACACGATCTCTGAGGATCGCAGATCATCCGCTCGGATTGGGACTCTGGACGCTGGTGGTCAACATCTAAGGGCCACAGCTGGATCAGAGGAAAAAGTCCAGAATTGGACCATATCAGAGTTGCCCAACAAGACTCAAGGCTGAAGGTATTATATTGTCTGCCTGAAGTGAAAAATATTTGTGTTTACTTATGTAAGTAAACGTAGCTGTTTAACAACTTGTTAAAATACACCAGAATGCAGGAAATGACAGCTACTTTTTTCAAAAGTTTCTGGGAGAGGACCCCCAGACCCCCCAGCACTGGTGTGCCCCCACATTATGAATGCTGCTGATGCTAATGGCCACTGCGTTGTTCAAACCAACAGCCATCGTCAGCACTGGGGGATAATAAGGTATAGCTATCCCTGCTGATATTTAAGATTTTTTGTTGTTGTTTAAACATTGTCACTTGTATATACAGTATTTAAACTTTGTACTACAGAAGAGAGCTGTAAGAATAATGACCAGAAAGCATTATTGTCACCCTTCAAGCACATTACAGTATTTCACAAATTGAAATTGTTGAAGTTCCATGACTTGGTGGATTACAATATCCTGTCGATTATGTATAGAGAGCTCATAATAATGAACTACCAGTGACTATACAAATGTTCTTTGTCAAACGTATAAGTTGTTATAATCTTAAAGGAACAGAGATCTTTGTGAAACCAAAATATAGAACTAGTTTAAGGGGTCGGTCAACCTCAATCAAAGGAACTGATCTTTGGAATAATCTGGAAACTGGTATTAAAAAGGCTAAATCAATGATCATCTTTAAAAATATGATCAAAACAAATTTCTTGCAAAAATATAAATGATAACAATATCGTGTAATAGATGTCTTCTTTGAAATTATTTTTCTTGGAATTATACGAGTTGTTTTCTTTTCTTCAACCTGTAACCTTTTAGATTTTTTGTTTGTTTGTTTTTTTGTGTGTGTGTTTGAATTATCTTTGTAATAGGGGGCAGAAAAGGTAAGATTTTTTTCCTTCTGTCTGCATCCCTTCATTTTACTTTTATACAGTGCAATCTCAAATGTGAGATTGTTCTTGTGTTGTATTTAAAATGAATAAATTTGGGGCGGCCGTGGCGTAGTGGTAATGGCAGTCGTCCCCCGATCGGAAGGTTGGCGGTTCGAATCCCGGTTCCCCACACCATGTGTTGTTGTGTCCTTGGGCAAGACACTTAACCCAGAGTTGCTCCCGGTAGGACTGGAAAGCACCTTGCATGGTAGTCTGCCGCTACCGGTGTATGAATGTGTGTAGCATTCAATGTGTAGCGCTTTGAGATTTTCACTAATGAAAAGCGCGTTATAAATTGAATTCATTATTATTATTATTATTTAATTAAAAAAAATTGTAATATACAGTACAGTACATTAAACTATACATGACTCTGCTGTTCTAAGTGTTAAAGTGGTTCCTTGGGGCTGCTAACATAAATTATTGTGTGTAAACAGACTGCGTCTCAACTTTTGTTGACCACAAACAACAGCTTGTGTTCTGCACAAGATGTGTGAAGAAAACAAAAATCCATTCCCAGCTGCTCGTGCACTTCCTCCTCCTCCTCCTCCTCCTCCACCATTACCTCATCCTTTTGCGCCTCCTCTTGGTGACGCCAGCCCGGAGGAGGATGAGGAGGTGCAGCATCAGCACCGTGCACCGGCTCCTTCACTTCCTCTTCAACGCGGCGGACATTTCTGACTCTCCGTGGAACCCGTCCATGTTTGACCCATCCCATCACTTTGATCCATTCATTTTTTTTCTGCCATCTTGGCGCGGGTTAGTTTGGTCCACGCGCTGTGCTAAAACCGAGAAGGCAGGTTAGATTTACTAAAGCGCGCCCAGACGACGATGAGCTGACTGTCCGGGCAGCACGGCCTGTTTCCGGGATGAGGCAGGAGCGGCTCCCGGCCGCCGGCAGGAGGCCCCGGGGGGCCGGCAGGCAGCAGGGCTCGGGAGGGGTCGGGAACATCATCAGCAGCGTCCTGAAGAAACGGAACGGCATCTCCAGGAGCGCACCGAGGCTGCTCTGCACCTTGGAGCCAGGTGATCCACCAGGCTGCACGCGCACACGGCACAACCACCGATAAATAGATTTATTTAATTATCAAAGTTTGACTGTTAAAATACAAACGTTTCAGCTTTTGAAAGACATAGAAAGCGCAGTTCAACTTCTCTTGTGCATTATTACATTTCTTTAAAGGTTTAATAATGCAGTAGTCTGTTTTCCAGAGGGTCCCTGAAGGCATCATTTTGGAGTTCAGAATCAGGGAAAACGTGAAGCTGCAGTTTATTTATTTATTTATTCATTTTACATTAAAATGCAAAACCAACAATTTCACAAATTATATGAAAACATAAAATGAAAGGTGGCAGAAAAAAATAATTATATCTGCCCCTTTTTTAAAACAAAACTATTCAAACAATCAATTCAAACTATGAATAACAGAGCGAGAAGAGTAACTCTTCAATTTACACATTTCTAGTAGGCTACATTAAACATTTAACTGAAATATTAGTATGTTTTAACAATTTGGTTTTAATAATTTTTTAAAAATAAACACTGATTTTGCTTCTTTTTTTTTTTACATCATTTTCCAAACCATTCCATAATTCTATTCCCTGTATTGAAATAGACCGTCCCTTTAAACTTGTTTTGTACTGTACAGTGGTTTTACAAAAATCTCGGTTCCCTTAAGATTGTAGCAACTTTTTCTTTTAACAAAATGCATTTGAATGTTTGAAGGTAGTGTGTTGAGCTCTAAACATAACTAACAGATTCAAACCTCTTCAGAGTTCAGCTTTTTATTGTAAGATGTTTATGTTTATGTTTATGTTTATTAAATTTGTTCATTTTTTTACAAAAGAAACAATACAAGGCAATCTCATAATGATAGTGTACAAAATGTAAAAAAATGAAAGGTGGCAGAAAGAAGAATAAATCTTATTATATCTGCCCCTTATCTCCAACAATCAGATTAAACAACAGTAGTCAAACCATGTAAACAATAATAATCTTCAACCAACTTTTTCCAACAATCAGGTTAAACAATAATATTCTTCAACCAACAGTACAAAATGACTAATTCTTTTTAGTTTTCTAACTAATACTAATACAGTACAAAATGACTAACACTTTCTAATTTTCTAACTAATACAATACACATTACGTTATTTCACATATATTTTTTTAACATATTTGTTTTGATCATTTTTTTAAATGTAAACATTGACTTGGCATTTTTAACTACCGTATTTTCCGGTGTATAGGTCGCACCTTTTTATGGTTTTTTCAAGGCCTGCGACCTATACACAGGTGCGACCTATATATGGCTTGCTATCACTTTCGACAAAACAAATTTTTAAATCCAGCTCATTTCACAATTACGTTCATTTATTAAGGAAAAGTTCAGCTCAGACACATATTTGCTATAATTTTTTATCAAACAAATAATTGTTTTTAAGTGTTAATCTTCTTAAAAGCCTTGCTGTGTGCTCCTGTGGCAGACATTTGCAGCAGAGCTAAACGTAGGTGCGACCTATACACCAGTGCGACCTATCTAGGGATTTTTCCAATCTATTGGTGATAATTGGATGGTGCGACCTATACACAGGTGCGACCTATACACCAGAAAATACGGTACATTCTCCAAGCCATTCCATAATCTAATTCCCTGAATTGAGGTAGAACGTCCCTTCAAACTGGTTCTGAATTGTGGTTTTACAAACAACTCTGTTCCCTTAAAGCTTCAGTATGTAGCTTTTTTTATGAACATATTTCTTCACTCTGTCACTACCTCCTGACAGACTGATGTTAGCCAGGTAATCTCTGAAAAAAAATTAAAAAAAATATTGTCCCCTTGCTTCTCCAGGTGGTAAATAAGCATTTCTAAAAAGAAAAGGTGACACGCCATTTTCCAGCCAATAAAAACAGAGTTTGTAACCAGCCAATAAAAACAGAGCTTGAATTTGAATCAGCCAATAAAAACAGAGCTTGAATTTGAAATTCAACAGACCACAAGGGGGCAGAGCCACATATGGCTCTGAGGGGGAGGGATCAGAATGCTTTGCCTGTTGAAAATATTTCTAAGTGCTGCAGTTCTACAGAAACTGCATACTGAACCTTTAAGATTATAACAACTTTGTCTTTTAACAAAGTGCATTTGGATATTTAAAGGTAATGCATTATTTTGAGCTCTATACATAACTGATAAAATATTATAGTCTACCAAATCATGGAACTTCAATAACTTTAGTTGATAAAATAATGTACTTGATGGATGACGGTAATGTTTTCTAGTGATAATTCTTACAGCTCTTTTCTGTAATACAAAAATAGGCTTTGTGATTGTTTTACACGCATTCCCCCAAACATCAATACAATAGATTAAGTGTGGAACAATGATTGTGTTATACAACAAATACAGAGCTTTATCATTCAATAGGTCTCTGACTTTGTACAGTACTGCAATCGATTTAGCTATTTTTATTCTTACAGAATTTATGTGTTGTTTCCATGTCAGTTTGTCATCAATGATAACACCCAAAAACTTCACCTCACTCACTCTACAAATCTCAACATCCTCAATTTTGAGTGGAACATCGACAGTTTTCTTTCTATTACCGAATATCATGTAATTAGTTTTCTCTAGATTTAATGATAATTTATTTATTTTAAACCAAGTTTGTATCTTGACAAATTCTGTCTTTATCAATTCTAACATTTGTTCTATATCTTCACCTTGCTTCACATGTTAATGTTTATTTTTCCTGCATTTGAACCACTTTTTGTCAACAGGAAGTTGAAATGAACGCATAAACATAATTCATAAAGCTCAGGTCATGCACATTTTGGCTTGTAATACCATTAGATATCATTTAGCTGTGGTGAGCATCTTCACTTGAATTGACTTCAAAAGTTGAAGAAAGGTAGAGTTACATTTAAATGTTGTAACCAAATGGTTTAATTAAAATACATCCATCGGTTAATTACATATTTTGCTAACAAAGAGATATAGTAAATGACAAAGTTTTAAATGAACGACTTTAATGTGTCTGTGTTGTGAATGAATTTTTAGCACCATTGCTGTAAGAAAGACTGATTAAGTCATTTGTGTCAGCTGGCTGGGACGGTCATCCTGAAACGGGTTGGCTCGAAAAGTTAAGTTATAGAGGTGCATCCAATTATTACTTCCTGAAAGTTTTATTAAAATCTATCGTGTGATTCATGAGATATTTTGCTAACGGGCAGTGCTAACTCCACATAATTAATGACAAAGTTTTAATCAGAGATCTTACACAATCTGTTAGAGCTCAGATTACGTGTTAGGGATTAATCACAACAGATTTTCAGTCAATATCTATAAAACTCATAGAGTTGGAGCCGTTTTTGTGTTTATTAAATTGAGTTGTGACAGCCATCTTGAATTGACTGACTCCAAATGTTAATCAGTTATAGATGCACATCCAGCAATTACTTATTTTTAACTTTCATTCATATTTGCAAAGTGGTTCATGAGATATTTTGCTAACAGACACAGAAAGAGCCATTGTTGTAGTACATTACTTAACGAGGACACTAGAGGCGTCTCTGTGTTGGACTGATGGACGTGTGTAATCTGGAGCAGGAAGTAGGAGGAGGGTTTAATCCTGTGCTGAGTCCCTGCAGAGGAGTGGGAGCAGGATGGCGCAGCAGGAGACGGCAGCCGAGCCGCAGGGTGCAGGTGAAACATGCTGATGTCGTCTCCGCTAAACAAAACGCTGGTTATTTCAATTAAAACAATGATTCTGTGCAGGAGACGCCATGTCTTAACTCCAGTTTTAATCTCTGTTAATGGAGAAGTTTAAGCTCTGGTTTGATGTGAAGAGATGAACTCACCAACATCCAGAGGACAACCCCCCCTCCAGATATAACTACACTAAATCTGTTTTGATCACATCAAAGCCTGAAGACTTCCTGTGTAGTTCTCTTTCCCACTCGTCACCTCCTCTAACCAGATGTTGCTGTTTGTGTTCCAGGAGTTGACACGAGGCTGAAGTTCACCATCGAACCCTCGCTGGGAAAGAACGGCTTCCAGCAGGTGAGCGCCCGAAAGGTGTCCCTGCAGTTCACTGCACCAGAAAAGTAGTATTTTAGAAAAGTAGTATTTTAGAAAAAGTAGTATTTTAGAAAAAGTAGTATAGAAAAGTAGTATTTTAGAAAAGTAGTATTTTAGAAAAGTAGTATTTTAGCCGGTGCTGAATCCACCTGAGATCGTTGTCGTCGTACAGATTGTTGACATGTCGGGAAGACGAGCGTCTCTGGACGACAGGATTCATTGTGTGAACGTTTATGAAGCAGTCACACGGTGGTGATCCGTTTTTCTTCCGTTAGTTTTTCAACGTGATTGTTGTCCTGCAATTTTTGTGCTATTTCAACAAATCATAAATCAAAACGTTCAGCTCGTTCAGGACAATCCTGCTATGGCTTTTGGTATTGGTGCAACTTTAGCTTTTTGACATGTTTAGCCTTTTCTGCCATTTTTTCCCCCTCAGTAAATTAATTGATCTCATTTTACATCCTTCAACTCTTTAGATTTGTTTACAACCTTTTACTGCTGCTTTCATATTTTGTTCTGCTTCAGCTTCCTTGTGCAAATACAACTTTTTCAGCTATCTAAAAAAGCTGTCTGGGCCTCTTGACATTCAAAAAATAAAACAAAACAAAGCAAAAAAAATAATTTGTTTTTGTTTTTGTTCTGTTTAAAGCTGCTATATGTAACTTTTCTAACAATATATTTTTAACATATTTCTTCACTCTGTCACTAGATTGATGTTAGAGAGGTAATCTCTGAAAAAAACTAAAAAAAAATATTGTCCCCTTGCTTCTCCAGGTGGTAAATAAGCATTTCTAAAAAGAAAAAGTGACCCGCCATTTTCCAGCCAATAAAAACAAAGTTTGTAACCAGCCAATAAAAACCGAGCTTGAATTCGAATCAGCCAATAAAAACAGAGCTTGAATTTGAATTTTAACAGACCACAAGGGGGCAGTGCCATATATGGCTCTGAGGGGGAGGGATCAGAATGCTTTGCTTGTTGAAATTTTTTCTAAGTGCTGATGTTCTACAGAAACTGCAGACTCCACCTTTAACAACCTGTTAAAATACACCAGAATGCAGGAAATGACAGCTACTTTTTTCAAAGTTTTCTGGGAGAGGACCCCCCCAGCACTGGTGTGCCCCCCACATTATGATGCTAATGGTCACCTTGTCGTTCAAACCAACAGCCATCGTCAGCACTGGGGGCTAATCACTATGGTCAGACTATAGATACTGTATAGCTATTCCTGCTGATAATTTAAGTTTTGTTCAGCTGACTCCCGAGTTTTGGCTCGGTGTTCAAAACTCTGATTTAGTTTGGTCTGGTTGTTCCTGCAATCGTGAACACAACAGGTACCTGAACTCACCACGGCCATTTTAGTAAACTTTATGGTTGTTAAATAAATGTGAACAAAACAAAAACAGTGTTTTATCTGCAAAACTGAATGTTAATTACTTTCAAATAAACTGCGGTCTGTGCTCCACTGCCATAGTTAACCAACTCTTACTGCTACTTCCTGTCTGACAGGAACTTGTATCCACAATCAGTTATAGAGTAGAGCCCCCAGGAATAAGATGGATATTTCAGTTTTTGGTGTTTTTAAGCAGAATTGTGTTTGTCGATGACGGACAAAGCAAACTGGTAGATTTATATGGCTGAGTTTTCATAATAAATATATATTTTTACAGTGGTATGATGCTCTTAAAGCTGTGGCCAGGCTTCCTACTGGGATACCAAAAGAATGGAGACAGAGGGTAAGTGTCTTTTCATATTTTTATTTGCATCTCAATTTGAATCAGTTCTTTGACTTCCTAAAGATAGTCTTCCCATGACATGTTTCACTTCTCAGAATGCTTCCGTTGGTTTTTATCATAGGTTTTCTGTTTTTAATATTTCCAGGTTTGGCTCACACTGGCAGACCAGTACCTCCACAGCATCTCCATCGACTGGGAGAAAACTCTTCGTTTTGCTTTTAACGAGCGCAGCAACCCGGACGACGACTCCCTCGGCATCCAGATCGTCAAGGTAACCAGAACTTTTTTTTTTTTTTTAGCTCTAAACATGTTCTGCAGCTAACAATTTGTAAATGACCTCCAAATAATTACACTCTGTAAGTTTCAAGGAAATCCGCGGTGTGGTTTATGAGTTATCCTGCTAAATAAATAAACGCTAACAACACAGCTAACAGTGGTTAGCTCCAGAGCAGGAGGCCGGGCAGCGACAGAATCAGTCCGAGCAGAGGAGGCTTTTTTCAGACACACGAGCTGGAAACGGTCGGTGGACTCTCTGGAAGTATCCCCCTAGTGGACAAAAGTGGTACTGCACCATTTATTTTGCCAAAATGAAAAACGGTCATATCTGAGTCAAAAATGGGTCTAAAAATATGGGAAAAAATCCATAACTATGCCGCTTTGCAGTATAATTCGCAGGACATGCAAATTTGTAAAGAAAAAAAACTGCGACTTATTCGCCAAAAAGTACGGTACTTCACTTTGCTCAAGGATGTAGACCAAATGAACACAATCCTGAAAACTTCTAAAGAACTGCAGGCTGATTGTGCTCCACATCTGAAGACAGATTTTAGAATAAAAATCTGTTCCACTTGTAAATTAAATTCCACAGAAGACTCAAACTGGACCACAAAGTTAGACCTTTTATTATTTTTGATACAAAAGGCTGTGGCGATCTAAAACCCAGTTCTGTTGGGTTCTTATGTCACAAATCAGAATGGGTCACTGATTGTGCAGCTTTGACTTAACAGTACGTGACGTATTTCACAAAACGGTCCCAACGCTGTTGAAACCTGAACTTCAGGACGGGCTAGTAAAGAAAAAGCAACTTTAAATTTTTGTTTTACATTATTCATGAGCCGTCTGGCTGATAAAACGTTGTGCGTCCCTGAAATCTGATCCGTCTGTGAAGAATAGCTTTTAGGCGAGGATGTTTGCGTTCGTGCGTCAGAGAGCAGAAAGAATGCGTCATGGAAACCGTGCACGTCTCTGTGACTCCGATCCAACAGAAGATGGTTCTTACCAACAACGGGACAAAGTCCAGCCCCTCATTTTGTCTCTGTTGTCTCAATGAGAAGCCGGTTCTAATCCTCTCTTGGACCCCGCAGGATCTGCACAGGACAGGCTGCAGTTCTTACTGTGGCCAGGAGGGGGAGCAGGACAGGGTGGTGCTGAAGCGGGTGCTGCTGGCGTACGCCCGCTGGAACAAAGCTGTGGGTTACTGCCAAGGCTTTAACGTCCTGGCTGCTCTCATCCTGGAAGTTACAGAAGGCAACGAGAGCGATGCGCTGAAGGTAACTGGCAAAACATTAAACATGTAAACTGTGTCCTTTGAACTGGTCTGAACTGGTCTTTTCCTGTTTATCTGTATTTAGGTGATGATCTATTTGATCGACAAGGTGCTGCCGGACAGTTACTTTGCAAACAACCTGCGCGCTCTGTCAGGTACACACTAAGACACACACCGTGTGATGCTTTTTAACAAACGACCTAAACAAGGAAACACCAGGTTCTAACAGCTGCAAGAAGAAGACCTCATGTCTGTTAGGTGTCTGAACGTTCATGAAGCATTCACACTGTGGCGATCCAGTTTCTTCTGTTACATTTCAGTGTGATTCTCGTCCCACAGTTTTTGAAGCTATTTCAACAAATCATAAATCAAAACGTTCAGCTCTATCAGAACAATCCTGCTATGACTTTTGACATTGGTGCAACTTTAGCTTTTTGAAATATTTAGCCTTTTCTGACACTTTTTTTCCTCATAGAAAATGAATTGAGTTCATTTTACATCCTTCAAATCTTTAGATGTTTACAACCCTGTGCTGCTCCTTTCATATTTTTTCTGCTTCAGCTTCTTTCAGCTTCCTTCTGCAAATCTGAACTGATCAGCTACAGCTAATTTCAGCTTGTTTTTATTTCAGCTGTTTTGTGCTCCTTTTAGATTCCTTCTTCTAACTACCGGTACATTTTTTTGGTGCTTTTTCTAACTTCTAATTTCAGCGTGTTCTGCTCTTTTCAGCTTATTTCTGCAAGTTTCAACTTTTTCTACGGTTTCAGCTACTAAAAAGTTGTTTTATGCTAATTTCAGCTTTTTCGGCCAATTCCACATTTTTTGTACTCATAAAAAATGTTCAAGCTAAATTCAGCCAAAAATGTGCTCTAACCACTTCTTATAATTTCAGCTTCTTTCTGCCTTTTTAGCTACTTTTTATCTGGTTTTTGCCAATTTAAGCTTTTTACAGATTATTTCCACTTTCTCGTGCTCATTCCGGCTTTTTTCAGCAAACACATTCTTTCTGCTTTCTTATGTTATTTTAAGCTTGTTTTGCCTTTTCACCTAACTTTGTAGCAAGATAAATACCAAGTTTTATTTACCTGTAGTTATTTTTGCTACTTTTAGCCAAATTAACTTACCGAGATTGTGTAGAGGCAGGGCAGCCGGCTCAGGACCAGAAGGTCTCGGGTTCGATCCCCGGTCACGGCATACCTCGTGTCCCTGGGCAAGACACTTAACCCCAAATTGCTCCCGGTAGGACAGGCAGCGCCTTGCAAGGCAGTCTATCGCTACCAGTGTATGAATGTGTGTATGAATGGGTGGATGGTTGGTAGTGTGAAGCGCTTTGGGGCCCCTCAAAGGGGGCTGGAAAGCGCTATTTAAGTAAGCTCTATTTACCATTTCTGCTCATTTCAGTTTACTTTGCTCCTTTCAGATATTTTCAACTAGTTTCAGCTTTTTCTGCTCTTTCAACTACTATTTCGATGTTTTTATGTTAATTTTAGATTTTTCAGCTAATTCCACTTTTTTTTTTGCCTTCTGGTAGTCTAAGCTTTTTTCTGCATTTTCAGCTCCTTTTCAACAAATTTTTTTTGCCCATTTCTGCTTATTCAAATATGTGTTATTTCTGTTTTCTTGTGCTAATGCTTGTTCTTCCATTTCATCTACATTACAATGGGCTTTTTAGCTACTTTCAGCTGTTTTTCAGAGAAACTCCAAGTTAAATTTAGTAATTTTTTGCTACTTTTAGCTTATTATCCTTTCAGCTTTTTTCTACTACCGGTAGTTTCAAATTTTTCTGCTCTTTCAACTACTATTTCTATTTCAATGTTTTATGTTAATTTTAGTTTTTTCAGCTAATTCCACTTTTTTTTAGCCTTCTGGTAGCTTAAGCTTCTTTCTGCATTTTCAGCTACCAGTACTTTTCAACAGTTTTTTTTTTTTTCTAATTTCAGTTTTTTTAAGCTTATTTCCTTTTTTTTTATTTTTTATTTTTTCATTTCTGCTTATTCAAACCTAATTCAGCAAATATGTGTTCTTTCTGTTTTCTTTTGCGAATTTAGGCTTGTTTTTCCGTTTCAGCTACATTTCAACATGTGTTTTAGCTAATTTCAGCTGTTTTTCAGCAAGTTCTTCAGCAATAAGCATTCACACTGCATTTTCACAAGAAATGTAATTTCTCTAGTTACAGCTGGCGTTCAGATATGTGTTGGAAAGCCTTGAAAATAATAAATTTCAATGTGGTGTTTGCCAGTTTAGAAAATTGATTTCAGTTTTAGGTCCAAGGAGCTAAAATGCTTAAAACTACGGTAATGAATGGTCCTTAGAATAATAATGACTAATCAACTACCTGTTATTGAAGCATACAAACGTTGCTTAATCTGTATTTGAAGTTAATAAAGGTCTCAGAGTAAACTTTAGGTTAAATTATTATTTTTAAAATAATCTAACGTCTATCATCAAGTTAAGGAGCTGTAATCCTCTGAATATTCAGCTGAAAAGTGCTTGAATTTCATTTTGGTGAAGCAGCTTGGTCCTTTCCATCCGTACATTTTTGATACTCTGCGTCAAAACTTTATGCGCTTAAAGGTACCTTTGAAATAAATGTTTACCAGATCATGAATGGATTAGTTGAGACAAAACTCTGTGCAGAATAAGCAACAACTTGGACTATTTGAAGATAAAATTAAGACGTTACAAAGGAAGTAAAAAATACTCTCGAGTCTGTTGGTTTTCTGAAAACTCGCCTTCAACGTTGCCGCTACAGACGAGCAGTGTTTTTTGTGTTGCTGCGTGTTTTACCGTGTGGTGTCTGTTGCTGACAGTTGACATGGCGGTGTTCAGAGATCTGCTGCGTCTGAAGCTGCCCAGGTTGTCTCAGCACCTCCATCACCTTCAGAAAGCAGCCAACCGAGAAGCAGGAGGTATGCAGCTCTGCGTGTGTGTGTGTGTAGAAGTATCTGCTTGTCATTTACCAGTACTGTGGTGCTGTTTGTCTTTAGGCAGCTATGAGCCTCCTCTGACCAACGTCTTCACTATGCAGTGGTTTCTGACCATGTTCGCTACCTGCCTGCCGGCGCCCACCGTCCTCAAGATCTGGGACTCTGTTTTCTTCGAGGGCTCGGAGGTTCTGTTTCGAGTTGCTCTCGCCATCTGGGAGAGACTGGGAGAGTAAGAAGCCTTGGATTAAACTCTGCTACGATGAAAAATCTAAAACGATGTTGAAGCAAATGAAACAGAAAATGTAGGCCACTTTTGGTACACCCTGCTTGTACTGGGTTGGACCCCCTTCAGAACGGCCTTTATTTTCCATAGCATCGATTCAACGAGAAGCTGGAAAATTTCCAGAGATTTTGGTCACGCTGCAGATTTGTCCATGATATGAGTCTCCTGTTCCCCCACGTCCCAAATGTGCTCGATTAGACTGAGATCTGGTGACCATAGAGGCACCGGACCTCAGTGAGTCCAGACTCAGCAGAGCACCTTTTCCCAATTTCTTATTGTGTGTCTGTACGAACTGCCACTTCAACTTCCTGTTCTTAGCTGACAGGAAGGGCCACCCGGTGTGGTCTGCTGCTGTAGTCCATCCAGCTTCAAGGTGGGATGTGTTGCGGGTTCACAGATGCAGACCTTGGCTTGAGCTAGTAATTTTGAACTACTGCTACCTGTCTGCCCATTCTCCTCTGATATGAACAAAGTTTTTTAGTCCACACAACTGCTGCTTTCATTCAACCTTTATTTATAGAGGCTAGTCTCATTGAGCCACGAGGACTCATTTACAAGAGGGACCTGTTCCAGACAGAACTATACCAATAAACTACAGTTAAAATGCAGTTAAAATAACAGTAGTGTATAAAAAAATAAACCAGGGTGAAATACTAAAAACGTACATTTCTGCCTTAATTTTAACATTGACATTATCAAATGTTTGAAACTCCTTAAAGAAATCAAGGAGGACAACTTCAGTTCCTGATTCAAGATGTTCCAGGTTGCAGGAGCTGAGTTAGCCTGGTTAAAACCAGACCCTTGTCCTTCGCTTCGGACTAGGGTCTGGGACTTCTCCCATAGACAACGATTTCTCCGGTAGATTTTTGACCAGACCAATCAGAGAACAGAAGGGGCGGAGTTTTTGGCCCCTAACCCACGCCCCCACCTGTCCCAGCGCGCAGCCAGCGAGCAGCCGCATGTTCTCATTC
>JBBPBX010006800.1:31767-44691 GCA_038048925.1 Garcialebias charrua
CCTGAGAGATAGTTAGAGAACCAGCCAACAATGTGATCTGAGAAACAGCTGAGAGCTTGTGGCATAAGATGTCATGATGTACAGTTTCAAAGGCTTTGGACAGGTCTAAGTAAAGTACAGCACAGTAATCCTTAGCGTCCAAAGGTTCAACATTAAAAACCTTTAGCGACGCAGTCATTGTTTTCTGAAGCCAGATTGGAGAAGATGAAAACATGTCTTGAAGCTGAAAAAAATGTTTAAAAAAAAACTTAAAGCAGTGATTCTAGCAGGATGTGGCAGAACATGATATGTTCTCTGTATGAAACCTTGTTTTTTAAATCCGTGTTCAGGAGGATCGATTATTGTCAGACGGCGGATGAGTTTTACAGCACAATGGGTTGTCTCACTCAGGAGATGCTGGAGCATAACCTGATGGACCCGGCTGAAATCATGCAGGTACTCTGTTAACGTCACGCGAGTTGCAACGGTTTTGTAACGGCGGTAAGAAGTGTGTGGACGCCGTCTCACATCCCTCCTCTGCTCATCAGGAGGTTTACTCCATGGCCGTGTTTCCCTTCCCCCAGCTGGCCGAGCTGAGAGAGAAATACACCTACAACATCACTCCATTCCCTACCTCAGTCAAGTCCAACGGAAGGTACGTCCGAAACCTTCAAATTCAACAACTGTATTTTATGTCCTTAGCCAACTTTTTTTTTTTTGCTCTTTTAAATAAAAAAAAAAGGTTTGACAGAGTGCAAATTATAGTTTTAAAGTACAGGTAGTCCTCGGGTTACGACAGTCTCGAGTTACGACGTTTCATGGTTACGACGCATCTCCCATTTACTATAAAAAGCTTTATTTCGAGTTACGCAGTTTTACGTCATAAATGTTGTGACGCAGCGGTGGAAGAATACAGTATTGAACTGTATGCGGTGCAGGAATACGCCGGATGGACCGGTTTTACGTCGTAAACGTAGCGGCGGAGGAATACCGCACTGTACAGTACTGTGAACACGGTTTTACTCTGTAAACGGAATGCGGAATACGGCAGATGGACCGGTTTTACGTCGTAAACGTAGCGGCGGAGGAATACCGCACTGTACTGTGAACGCGGTTTTACGCCGTAAACGGAATGCGGAATATGGCAGATGGACCGTTTTTACGTCGTAAACGTAGCGGCGAGGAATACTGCACTGTACTGTGAACGCGGTTTTACGTCATAAACGGAATACGGAATATGGCAGATGGACCGGTTTAACGTCGTAAACGTAGCGGCGAGGAATACTGCATTGTACTGTGAACGCGGTTTTACGTCATATACGGAATGCGGAATATGGCAGATGGACCAGTTTTACGTCATAAACGTAAAGCAGCGGCGGAAAATATTGTACTGTACGCAGTGCGGTGGCAGAAAATATTGAACTGTACGCAGTGCAGCGGCGTAGGAATACCGTACTGTACTGTGAACGCGGTTGTACGTCGTAAACGGAAAACGGAATACAGGTACAGCGGATGGACCGAGGAGAACGGCGTCAACAGCATCCTAGTAGGCCATTAACTCTTTTTTTCCTTTCATTATGGCTCCAAACGTATGTTTTTTGATAATTATGTAGGGTACTGTGTTAGGATAGACTAAGTGCTTGGTAATTCAGTACTGTACATGTATATGGTGCAGTATGTACATATATTCAGACTTACGTCGAAAATTCTCTTTACGACGACGCGCAGGAACGGATCTCTTGTCGTAAGTCGAGGACTACCTGTATACATTTTCCTGGGATCTTGACTCTTTCTTAACATCTTTGTTTTATTAATCTTCCACAAACTAACTTAAGGCACAGTTTAGTGTAAAATTAAGGCAGAATCCCATAAATATGTTGGCACGTCTGTGTGAAGTGTTAAAGGGAACATGACATGATAGCAGCTGTGTATGTAACGGTGAGCTACTTTCTTTCAGTGGTGGTCAGAGCAGCTGGGAGAGCGATGACGATGCCGACATGGATGATGAAGACTCTGTGGCGACTGCGCTCGGATGTCTGGGACCTCTGGGCGGCCTACTTGCCCCTGAGCTGCAGAGATACCACAAGCATCTCAAAGGTTGGCACGTTCACATGGAACATCCCAAAGGATTAAGGCAGTAGCTCTCAGAGGGTGTACTGTTGGTCCAAATCCTCATGTTGTGTCCTCGATTAGAGTCCAAACTCAAACGAGCGCTAATCTGTTTCCTCCAGACAAATCCCCACTTCCTGCTCCTTCAGCGACTTGTAGAAAAGCCTGAGCGGATTTTACATCAAACCACTGGTTACTCTCTGAGGCAACAGTTGTCACAACTTAAAGGAAGAGATCCAGAACTACTGTATGTTTTTAAGAGCAGAAGGTGTGCAGCAAAGAAAAAAACTTCTGTAGTAAAACTGTAGTTTTATTGTGAACGTTTATGAAGCATTCACACGGTTGTGATCCATTTTTCTTCCGTACACTTTTCAGTGTGATTCTCATCCCACAGATTTCAAGCTATTTCAACAAACCATAAATCAAAACGTTCAGCGCTTTCTGGACAATCCTGCTATGACTTGTGGTATTGGTGCAGCTTTAGCTTTTTGAAATATTTAGCCTTTTCTGCCATTTGTTTCTCATAGAAAATGAACTGAGCTCATTTTACATCCTTCACATCTTTAGATGTGAAAGGAGCAGTAAAAGTTGTAAACACATTTTGTTCTGCTTCAGCTTCTTTCAGCTTCCTTCTGCAAATTTAAAAAAAATTCTGCCACTTTCAGCTGTTTTGTGCTCCTTTCTGATTCTTTCTGCTAACTACAAAATTTTTGTGCTTCTTCTAACTTCATCCTACTTTAAGCGACGCTCTCGTTACTATCCACCTGCATTTCGCTATCTTCGCTCTGCGCGTATTTATCAAAAACTTTCTGTAATGCTGTGTGTGTAATTTCAGACAACAAGCTCGAGTCGATCGCTTCGGTGCGAATTCTGCGCCATAAAGAACCATGACCAACGTCGCACATGGTCACGACGGTTCTCTTTGTGTCAAGGTGCGCAATGTTTCAAATTCTTTAGTACGGATGTGTGATAAGTATATCTTTTATGTATATGCGTGCTTGAAGCGTAACATCTCGCAATTGAGTGACGAAGAACTAGATCAACTACGAGCGCCTTACGATGCGTTGTATCTCGATATAGATCCGATGTGGTTGAAACGTTTCAAAATGAAGTGCGAAAAAGTCCACCGCGAACGAGCGATAGACGGTTCTACATTACATAAGGAACATCTCGTTTATAGACAACGGCTGCCATCAGGCGTGTCCGTCGTTGTAACCGAAGACGGTATGTTGTTACAATACGAAGACACGTTAGGGCAACACAAACTATCTAAGTTGCCCGAGCGAGATCTGCATACATACAATGATTCGATGGTAATGTTCGAAAGCGAGGCGTACCGATCACGCAACAACGGAGCAGCGTACAATTTAGCTATGTCGTTGTGCTACGACCGCAACGGAACGTCTACGAGCGACCGCGCGAGCATGAGCGTCGAATGGCGATATCGCTACGTTGTCACGGAGAGCGACATTTGCGGTCTACGCGTCGTTGACGATCGTATCTACACTGCGAACGGCGTCTATCTTTATGCGTTGCTACTTTCATGGAGAAGGTCGCTGTGTTTTACGTTTGACTCAACGTGCAGTGAAGACACGGTTGTAACCCTATGCGGATTGGCTTTGGGTGACCCGGCGTTGGGCGTCGACTTCTCTGTGTGTTGTAACGTGGCCGCGCTCGATCTGAGTCTTGATCTTAGGTACGTGAAGCCTGTGCGATGCGAGTCAATTTACGCTAATGATCTCAAGCACTTTCGGCGAGTCGACACGTCCGATGCACATGACCGTAGCCAGATTTTGATCGTGGCGGATCTTCCACGGCTCCCATGCGCGTTTTCGATCCTTTTGGATACCGACGACGTACTGATCATGCGCCATTTGTTACGCGACGCAATTCTGGTTGTACCGAAAGAAAGATCAACCAAGTCGACCAATGTAACAAATGTTATACAAGCGACGCTTGAGAATCGGTGTTGTAGCGCCTTTGTGACGGAGTGGTTTCCGACCAACCACACGTTAGTCAAGATAGACAACGGTCTTCCGGGTACACCTCCCATGTTGATCGCAAACGAACCTCCTCGCGGTTGGTCGTCGCGAAGCGACGGTTATTCTATACGAGCGAAAAAGTATGTGGAATATAACGTACACCTCCCTGATGGTTTTCGCCCTCTGCGTTGTATGTTTGACAGATCGGTGTGTCTGCTGCCGAACTCGATGACTATACAGCTACCCTCAGACTTGACCCTAGACACATGCGTAGCTGTTATGTACGCACTCTCAATGTTCGATTCGCTCTCGAGCACGAAACCTTTAGATCTGGCCTTTGCGGACTCTCTGAACACCGCAGAGTTGTTGGCTCTGTTGGCTACGTATCTATCTGTTCCGAAAGATTTCTCTTTATGCTCCGTAAACCGTATCCGAGCTTTCACGAGCGACAGCGAAACCATCTCCGTCGTCAGGCGTTGTGTCGCAAGTAAACGTTGGCCCTACGTACCGTTGACTGCAATATCATTTCCAGATAGCGAACATGCTATATCCCAAGAGCTAGAAGAAGGAATAGTCGAGTGGAGCGTCACGACCGCTGTTACTGCGCAAAACACGATAAACAGCGATACACTTCTTTGTGCTTCTGAAACGGCTGACGTTATATCCTCGGCTGGTATAACCATGACTGGACACTACGTTTCTGTGGGTAGATGTAACAAGATGGACGAACGCAACTTTCGTGTGTTCTACATCGGAATTCGCACACTGGGCACGGATAACTTGAACATTCTTAGGGCTAGCGGTTTGTACTACGGTAAACATGGACGTCAGCGTGTATCCGTAAGACTTCCTACCATGGAAGGCGTTGTGTCTGATTTGAGTTTGATGGACGTGAAGTCATATCTCACGGATGATGCGTCCATAATCAGTTGCGCAGATGATCTACAAGCAGTCCGAGTCGCGTTAAAATGCAAGCCTTGTTTTTTCCAGCTCAACTATTCTCACGCGGACACCGTCGTGAGCCTCGAACACGAGTCCACAACGCTCTCTGAAATAAATGCAATGTCGAGATTGGAGCGTGCTATACGTAGTGAAAAAGCCATGGGTTATGAAGAGTTACGACTTGTGCGCTTGTACAAGGCATCACGTACTCGAATGGAACATGTTTCGATCGACGTCGAAATCACACCACCAATTCCTAACGACCCCGAGTTCCGGTACCCTTACACGAGAGCGTGGCTTGTAGGTCCACGAGATCATTTTGAAACGACACCGAAGCGTATAGGAGACGGACAATTGTTCCCGTGCGTCGAAATAGCAAACGTCCCAGATACTGCCGATCTAGATGACAACGACGGGTTATTATCAAAACCTTTACACGAATACAACTTGAGCCTCGTAGTCGAGACCGCGCCTAGTTCACATTCAATGGCCAGATCCGATCGCTCTGCTGGTGAGCGTGGGTTCGTGTACAGCGCATTTGTTGACGAATCCGTTCTGTTAGGTCACTGTGTACGGATCTTAAACACTAAGGGCGAGAAGAGGAACTTTGACATTAGCGCCTGTCTAACGTCTTTTTACAGAGCCGTACACCCTTGCGTTCTCGATTTGCACATGGGTGACGTGATATTAGATTATGAGTTCATAGTACACGGTGCCGGTGTCTCAAGCCCCGTGTACTCTTTGTTCAGTCATCTCGCCGCTAGTTGTCATGTAGGCTCGATTCTGAGTGAAAAGTTGTTCACTTTAACTAGACACAGAGCCGCGTCTGTGTGGAACAGGGGAACAGAGATCGATACGTTGTGCCCCACTAGATATAGAATAAACTTGATAGGCGCGTTTCTATGTTGTCACGACCACAGACTATCGCGTTTACTCTCTAGATGCTGCCATCCAGAGCCGATCGGAGCACACGAGTTAACTGAAGGATCAGATCTATTGCAGCTCGGCAACGAAGAAGAGCTGTTGTTGAACGCGTACGCCAAAACCCTTGGACCCGTGTACACGTTCGAACAAGTTTCGCAACCTGCCAAAATAAGAACGAGCTTAGGCGAATGGAGTTTATTGAGACTTGTGAACGATTCATCTGCGACACGAAGAGTCCCAGGATTCGTCGTTGTGGATGGATACACGATCGCGTTCGCGTCCGAATCGCCGTTGTTTTATTTGCGCTGTCGCGGAGCTCTGGTTCACAAGTTAGAGTCTGTAGCGATAGTGGTTGACAGCAGTTCAATGTTCAGAACGGACGTGTTGACAAACGAAAGTCCCGAATGGCCAATCCCCACATCGATCGAACATCAGATAAAGTGTAAGCCAAAAGAGGTCGTACTCGACGAGATGTTCATGCGCAAAGGCAACAGAGATCCGTTGGATGGTGCGAGTATCGCTAACGTAGATTCGTGGACAAAGGTGGTTTCGACGCGATGGACATTTGAGAAGGCCTCCAACGATCTGTTCGATTGGGACGTTACGTTACCCGTCTCCGACAGTCTAACTAGCATAGGTCTGAGAGTACCAGAGTCACGTCGGCTAAGGTGGTGTTTCGGCGAGCCGCCGATTTGTTTCGATTACGATTCTGCGGNAGTACCCTACATAATTATCAAAAAACACATACATTTGGAGCCATAATGAAGGAAAAAAAGAGTTAATTTCTTACTGGGAGCTGGTGAAGCCTTCCTCCGTGTGTTAGCATGTATCGTTGCTCCACCAACATCTGCAGCTGCCTGTGCTTCGCGCGGTCCAGGGCGTTTACTGTAAGGTCTGTTAGCATGTTAGCCCCTCCGAACCTCCTCTGCCTCCGGTCTGCCTCGCAAACCTCCGGTCCGAACAATGAGGTCTCCTGTAATTTTCCACTGAGTGCGCTGCTTCCGTCTTCAAAACCGGAAGGAACTCGGAACTCGGCTTTCAAAATAATTTTTTTCTAAATAATTTTGATTTGTTATTTTTACGGAGATGCGTGTCGTAACCACAAAACGTCGTAACTCGAGGCCGGCGTAAGTCGAGGACTACCTGTATTTATACCGTGTATACTTAGTACACTCATCAGTTTTTATTTTTATTTAAATTACTATAAAACATACGGAAGGGTATTGCTTGCATGAAATAATATTTTTTGAGCTTATGTAGTGAAAACGTGATATTATGTAGTGAAAACGTGATATTATGTAGGAAAAACGTGAAAAGTATAGATGTAGAAACGTATTCATCCACATGGTGGCAGTAGTAAGCTTTTTTCCTGCATGGACAACTGGTAAAAAGAGTAAGAACAAGTTCGCTTGTACGCTTTATATGTACTGTGTGTGTGTATATAAACACACAGCACACACACACCCAAAGGGAGCATGACAGGTTTGGTGTTCTTCTGACATACCTCAATGATGTTCAGACAAGTAAACAGAACAAGCTGTTTGTCCAAACAGTCAGCCATTACGTGTTAGCATGCAGGCTAAAAACAGCGTACGGGCGAACTTGTTCTTACTCTTTTTACCAGTTGTCCATGCAGGAAAAAAGCCTACTACTGCCACCATGTGGATGAGTACGTTTCTACATCTATACTTATCACGTTTTCACTACATAATATCACGTTTTCATTACATAATATCACATTTTTACTACATATCACATTTTCATTACATAATATCACGTTTTCATTACATAATATCACATTTTTACTACATATCACATTTTTACTACATGTCACGTTTTTATTACATACTTATCACGTTTTACTACATAGTATCACGTTTTTACCACATATTATCACGTTTTCACTACATAATATCACGTTTTTACTACATAATATCACGTTTTCACTATATACTGTATCACATTTTCACTACATAATATCACATTTTCACTACATAATTATCACGTTTTTACTACATAATTATCACGTTTTCACTACATAATTATCACGTTTTTACTACATAATTATCACGTTTTTACTACATAATATCACGTTGTTACTACATAAGCTCAAAAAATATTATTTCATGGATGAGAGCAATACCCTTCCGTAAAAAGATCATGTCAATAAGTTTGATTTACTTTAACAAAAGGTTCAGCACTGACAGATGTTTCCTGTCAATCTGCTTTTGTCACTGATTGTTCTGATTGTTGATTCTGTTCTTGGCTGTGTGTTTCTTTGTTACTAACCCACAGTAATAAAGTTTCAGTCTGCCTGCAGCTCCTCTGAGTTGTTTTCCTCCCTCATCTGTCACTTCATGCATTAAAGTGAAATCTGAAGCTTACCGCGCCCTCTGGTGTCTGACGGTTTAAACTCTTCTTTTCCTCTAGATTAATTTTTCTACCTCTGGACACTCTGGCTGACTTGGCGTGTCTTTAATGACATGCTCTGTAACGAGGTGTAATTTGTTCTTATTTTGTCCCTTCGATCCAGACAAGTGTCCCGCCACGCGTGTTCTGGCCTCCCAGCTCAACCCGTCCGGTTCAGTCGTCAACCACCTCCTCCTGGGTCGAAAACAGCTCGGCGGCTCCCGGAGCTGCAGACCCATGTCTGCCAGCACCCCCTCGCTGCCCGGATCCAGATGTGTTCCTCTGTCCCTCGGCGGGGGGTCTCCGTCCAGGCAGCGCTGCAGCTCGCTGCTCTCCAACAGCACCGGGTCTCCTGGGTCTCCCTGGCGCGCTCACGTCCGGCAGCATCGCAGGAACATCGCCAGAGCTCGAGCACAGCTGGGCTTTGAAGATTCAGAGGGAAGGGTAGATGATGATGAGGATGAGGATGAGGAGGGGAAGAATAAAGAAGAGGAGAGTGACTTCTCTGTGGCTCCATCTCTCGAAGCGTCTGGTCAGAGTCCGGTGGGCGAGGAGGCCCCTCCGGCTTCAGACGAGATCAAAAAGACAGATGTTGAGGAGGTGGTGGTGCAGCTGGACTCCCTGGATCTGGAGACGGGGCAGACGTCCCTCAACCAGCCGGACTCACAGTCTGAACTGAAAGAAAGTGCACCTCCTCCCCCCACACCTCCTCCCCCCACACCTCCATCCTCAGACAGACCAAGTGGCTCTCCCTCCAGCGGTTCTGAAAAACACTTTCCTCGTATTTCTCTACCTCCTCCTTCCACATCAAGTCCACCCCACTCTCCAGTTACTCCTCCTTCTCCTGGTCCACGCTCCTCCCTCTGTCCCTCACTGACCTCCACTCCTGCACTCAACAACACCTGCTCCCCCTCCACCCCCTCGCTCTGCTCCGTTTCATCATCCAGATCCGACCTCTCCTCCTCGCTGTCGACGCCGGGGTTCTCGTCAGCCGCCTCCACTCCCAAGCAGCAGGCCTTCTCTCCGTTCCCTTCAGTGAAGCAGCCCAGGAAGTCGGCGGCAGCCAGAAACCTGGGCCTTTACGGGCCCACGTCCAGAACCCCCGCGGTCCACTTCCCTCAGCTCAGCCGCAACCTGAACCGGAGCAGCAGCGCCGCCGCCGGGGCGACGGGGAGACGATGAGAACACGATATGAAAAGTTGACACCACATTGCCTCTAGAGCAAACATCCGTTATCTGAAGGAGAAAGCTTATAAAATATGAAGCGCAGATATTTGACGTGTTCACTGATGCTCACTAATCCTGCAATTTACAAGCCATGAAACCATGACGAGGTCGATGACTTTAAAGTAAAAGCAATGTTTCTGTGTTTGGTGAGCAACAAAGGTCCAACTTGACCCGACTGGTGTGTCTAAACCGTCACGGTTGAAACATTTGTCTTGTCGTTTATATCCTCCTGGACTGAAACGTTCAATCAGTGCTTCCATCTAGAGTTTTATGGACCGTGGTGGAAAACAAAGTATTTCTGTTCTCGCTGCACAACAGCCATACAATTGGTCCTATGCCAAATATTTAAGTACACATTAAAATATGCCTATGAAGTCCTGTAAACTTGCCAACTGCAATTATGTCCTGCACTTAACTTTTTTTTTTCTATTAATAAAAAAGTCCTTCTGTATGTGAATTATGTGTATAATTTATGCTTGTAGGTAAAATTTCTAAAGTAAGCTTGTATCAGTCTCCATGTCACATGTTCTCTGAGGAGCTCAGTCTCACTGCTGCCTCAAAAAGTCACCACCTGCCGTTTTATTGATCTTTTTACACAATCGCAACTATTGCAGGTATTTGTGGTCGTCATTCAACACTAACACTTTTACTAATAAATTGCAATTCTAATTTACTAATCATACAAACGATAAGAGAAGCATTCCTAGGAGCCTTCCATGCCAGAATTTTAAACAAAACTGCATTCACAGCAAATTGTTCTCAATGTTGCCAGGTATTGATGGCAGCAGATCACAGCTGTAGCACAGGTAGACATGAACAACTTTAGACTTAGTGCATTCTGTCTAACTGGAAGTAGGCGTGAATATATCTAGACCACAATGCATTGCAAAATACAAGAGTATAATGCACAGTACAGTATTTGTAAAACGACAATGTTATCCAGTGCAAAAATACTGTGTGATAGAAAGGCAGTTAAGAATGACTCAAAATTAATTTTTGTCCTTTTATGCAGCTTAAAGCTGCGTAGCATGTTTTATTTTTTTATTTTTTTTATCCAGCATTACAGTAGTTGGCACTATAGCCTCACCGCAAGAAGGTCCTAGGTTCAAGCCCCGGGTTGGACCTGGGGCCTTTCTGTGTGGAATTTGTTCTTCCTGGTTTCCATGGGTTTTCTGCAGGTACCCTGGATTCCTCCCACAGCCCAAAAGGAGTTTTAAATTCATCCATTATCTTTACCACTTCTTTTTGGGTCGCAGTGGTCACTGGTGCTCATATCCAGCAATCATTGTGCGAGACGCGAAGGACACCTGGACTTGTCTCCAGTTCATCACTAGGGATGGGGCCGATCCAGTATTGGTATCAGCCTCCGATACCAGCATAATTTAAGAATTGGAGTATCGGATCCAACCTGCCGATATTTCCGATCCAGCTTCAAAGAGCACTCGTGTTCCACCATATTCTGTGACTGCCGTCTTAACATTGTGTGAGTTAAACCCAATGAAGACACTCTGGGCCTCACAACAGGAAACACCCAACATTTAATAGCATATTAAGCTTCTAGAAACAGTCCACTCCCCTTAACCGCTACGGGAGTGGATTTTGTTGTCTTTCCCATCATGCTTTAGCCTGGCCCTCGCCTTCCTGCACAGCTCCGCTCAATTCTCATTTCCCTTCACTGCACAGTCTGGGACTTTACCCGCCCACAAGGATTTGTCCAGTAGATTTTTGTTCGGACCAATCAGAGAACAGAAGGGGCGGAGTTTTGGACCCTAACCCACGCCCCCACCTGTCCCAGCGCGCAGAGCCCTATAAAAGGCTCTGCCAGCGCTCAGTCAGCGAGCAGCGGCATGTTCTCATTCAAAAGATGCAAAGCGATGCAGATATGTGACACAAATTTATTAATTTCCCCTTCTTAATCCCTTATCTGGAGTTTTCTTTTGGTTTTTGGGCCAAAAGTCAAGTTATCGCTCCCTTCTCCCTCCTCCTCCTCCTCCTCTCCGCTGAGTGCCACCTGTCCCGGCGCGCAGCCAGAGCCAGCGCGCAGCCGCGTTCTCATGCAAAGCGATGCAGATATGTGACACAAATTTATTAATTTCCCCTTCTTAATCCCTTATCTGGAGTTTTCTTTTGGTTTTTTCCCCCAAAAGTTAAGTAATCGCTCCTTCTCCTCCACCCTCCTGCTGAGTAAAATGAGAGAGACAGCAGGCTCAATTCGTTGCTGTAAAATGAACACGGAAATGCCTCAGGTTGTCACGAGAAATAAACTCGGGTTTTAGTTGCTGAGCGAGTCCCATCAGATTTTCTGGTGTTTTGGTGAGCTGGACCAGCGATCCATGGTTTGATTTTATTGTATTAAAACGTTTTATAACATATGATATAAACACAGAATTTGCGCAGCAAGAGAAACGCTGCAGAGGGGGCGGAGCAGTTGTCAGTCAAGTTCAGCTGCTGAACTTCAGCAGAGGGGGGTGGCTGAGGGGAGGGAGCAGAATGGTTTCCCTGTTCAAATTATCCAATGGTTTTGTTCCTAATCAGAGGCCAACGCCTCCAGCAAGAAACGGTTTTCAATGGGAAAATTCCAGACCCTTGTGTGAAGCGAAGTGAAGCACAGGGTATGGTTTCAACCAGGCTAATCATGCTTAGCTGTATTTTAATTTTCCAGTTGTACCATGAGTGAGAAGGACGTCTGTGATATAGACCTGCTTCTTGTGTGCTGTTAAAGTTAGTGAGTTTCCTGTTGTAAGGCCCAGAGTGTTTTCATTGGGTTTAACTCACACAATGTTAAGATGAATTAAATAAATGTTTTCTATGATTTAATTAGGCGAAAATAGGCATTGACATGCTGAAAACACTGACATGTCAGTAAAATAGGCATTGACATGCTGAAAACACTGCCATCTAGTGGCACAAAAAACTGTGGCATGTCACAAAAACAGTGGCATGTCACAGGAAGTGTCAGTACGACATGCCGGTGCCACGAATTGAGCTCGGCCTTGCTGCTTCTTGTCCAACAGTTGAAAGGAAATGGCTACTAAACTCAGTGATACTCTTAACATAGAGAATAAAATCCAGAACTGCAAATCTCAGTTAAACGGATGGAATCAAAGAGATCTAACGCTATTCGGGAGAACCTACCTAACTAAAATGGAATCACTGTCTCGTTGTATTTATCCGGCTTATTCTATGGCCATACCTAATAAATATATTAAAGCCATAAATCAACTAAACTTCAACTTCATCTGGAAAAATCGAGCCCACTACTTAAAAAAAGCAAACATGGTAAAAGATTTTAAAGATGGTGGTTTTCAAACAATTGACTTTGAATGTTTAAATGCTGTCTTAAAAATAAACT
>JBBPBX010006800.1:45405-67246 GCA_038048925.1 Garcialebias charrua
ACCTCAAATAAATGGAGTTAACCTTTTGGATAAAAGTAACTCTAACAAAAGGTTACGTCGACATCTAAACGACATTATATTTCCTGTACGTCCAAACAGAAACTCCATCCTGAGTTTGTTTTCTGACTCTGAAGTCAATAAGTGGAGAACTGCTTACCTTAAATACCCCTTAAGTCCTAAAGCTAAAGAAATACATTTTAAAATTCTCAATAACATTTTTCCATCCAGAGAACTATTAAGACAAAGATTTAATTTCGATGCTAACAACTGTACTTTTTGTGACAATGATATTGAAACAACAGACCATCTCTTCTTCTACTGTGTACATACTGAAACTTTCTGGAAAAACTTTCAGGCCTGGTTCTCAACTAAACATCTCCTTCCCCATCCTCTAAAAAGAGAGGATGTAATATTTGGAACCACCCTCAGAGACGGAAGAGCTGACCTCATACTGAACAACCTGCTGATCCTTGCTAAATACTTCATCCATTCCTGTAAATGGGGAAACAGAAAACCTGACTTTTCAACCTTTCAACGCCAGCTGATGGACAACCACCTAAAAACATTAAAACTGATGAAAAGCAAGATGAGTTTACAGCTTCTCAATGCTTATGAAGAACTGAACTTTATTTAATAATTAGAGCCCCTTGTGTATGTTTTTAATTTTTATTTATTTTTATTTATTGTCTTTTCTTTCTTAAACATGTCATGTTATTTTCTCTCAATTTTTCTTGTGTGCCTCATACTTGCAAAAAATTATTTCTGTTGTACATGCCACATGTTTTGTAAATTTTGCTCAAACTTTAATAAAAAATAAAAATAAAAAAAAAGAAAGGAAATGGCTACATTTGAAAGAAGCGCGCGAAGCAAGAGGCGTTGATTGGTTGGATATGATGACATGCTACTTCACCCGATAAACAAGAGTGGCGTTGATTGGTTAGGACAAAGTTCACATGCAACCTGACAAGCAAGAGTGGCGTTGATTGGTTGGGACGTACATGATCACGTTCTACCCCCAATAACGCATGAGACCACAAACAGAAAAATGGTAGAAAGCAAACACGCCTGGAGTAACGCAGAATAAAATTGAATAATGATAATAATAATAATGATGATAATAATAATACCCTGATGCATGCTCAATAATAATAATAATATACTATATATATATATATATATATATATATATATATATATAACAAAATATAAAAAAACAGCTCGAGCTGTTTCAAAAAACTGACAAAACGTTTAAAACAGAAGTACTAAAAATAAACCAGTGTGAAAATACTTTGTGTAAAATATCTTGGCCAAAAGTTTAAACATAAGTATAGATTAAGTATACTTAGACTTTTAGTTTATTTTTAGTATAAGTCAAGTATTGTGTAAAATAAACTTGGCCAAGTATACTTTTGATAAGTACCTAAAAAGTATACTGAAAGTATACTCTTATTTTTTTAGTTTAAAATTAGTGTACTTTAAGTATACTTGCATATACTACTTTTTGGTAAGGGATCACTTCTCTCAGTGCTGCGTCTGTTGCTTAAAAAAAATAAAGCCAAGGAAGGCGCAGTTGGCTTGCAGTCTGGGACCAGATCAGAGCCAGATGCCAGTCTTTGTAAACCTCTGAGGCTGGCGCATTCGGTCTGCAGGCAAAAACCGGATCAGAACCACACCCAGCGCAGGTGTCAGTGCAGCTCATGATCTCAGAATCGGGGTGGAACTGGCACACAACACCACGCCGTCTCTGACTGTTATGCGGATCTGGCGACTTGTAAACGGATCCGGCCCAAATGTAAATGCTGTCTGGGTAGTCTCAGTTAAAAAAAAATATTATACAGACTCATATACCTGAAAGGTATCGGAAAAGTATTGATATTGGTCGATACCCAGATTTAAGTATCTGATCGCAAGTAATAAATGTGGATCGGTGCATCCCTATTCATCACAAGGACACATGGAGACAAACAAGACATACAATCATTCTCTCTCTCACACCTAGGGACAATGTGAGAAAACTGGAGGGCCGATTTTGACAGCAAATAAGTGACAGGGCTGTTTCTCTACAGCTGGACTTCACTTCCACCGCGACGGTCCTTTTTGGATCAGATTGTGGCAGACACAAATGTATATATTTCACCTCAGAATGTGCTCTTAATTTGAGTTGTTCTCATGAGCTTGATGTGGGAAGACGTTGAGAATAAATCGAGACTCGAGTATTTTCGTCTCTTTCTGCCGATTCCCACAAGATCATGTATTTAATGTCAAACACCAAGAGATGCCAGCCTCAGCCTAGTTCTGCAGCATGAACAGAAACCCTGTCTGCAAGAGACGAGCAGTAACAGTTTTCAATGCACTACAGCGCCCCCTGCTGCTTGGATTGAAAACATGGCTTGTTGCTATGGTTACTCTTCACAAAGTGTCGATTCAAAGAATTTGCTCATGTAACCTCACGAATGTAGCAGCTTTAGCATGAAATTTGTTTATTTCAATCCTTATTTTGTTGGGGGAAAAACTTTCAAACATAAACAAATTGAGCAGAAACTGAAAGATACAATATATTCATATTCATTTTGCTATTGTGTATTAGTTAGAAAAAGAATTATTCATTTTGTGATGTAGTTTGTGTATCAGTTAGAAAAATTAAGTAGAATTACGGGTGATGTAGTTTGTGTATTAGTTAGAAAAATTAAGTAGAATTATTCATTTTGTGATCTAGTTTATGTATTACAGTTAGAAAAATAAGTGGAATTATTCATTCTGTGATGTTGCTTGAAGGTTATCATTGGTTGAACAAACTGTGAAATAGGGGCAGATATAATAAGATTTCATCTTCTTTCTGCTCCCTTCATTTTATCCTACTTGTATTCTTGTATCTGATGAAACTGTCTTGTATTGTTCTTTAAAATGAATGAATAAACATCAATCAATCAATCAAACAATATATTTGCTAAATGTTCAACAGGCGTTACTAGAACAGAGCTTAGTAAAAATGTTTTAGCTACTGAACTGTTGACAGAAGCTTCTAGAAAATAGTAGCTCTCAGTATCTTGTTTTAAGATCTTTAAAAGGTTTTTAAAAACACAATATTTATTTTCAAACATTTTTATTTTGAAAACAGGCTCCACCCAAAGTGATGCATTAAGATTGATACTTTTATTTTGAACAAATAGGCTCCACCCCCAATGACTCGCAATTATGCTCCTTTATGACATCACAGGTCTCGCTTGTAAATGAGTCCCTGAGGCTCAATGGATTAACGCGTATAAAGGTTTAATGAAAGAGTATGACATCACAGTATGACATCACAGTTAGACTCAAAGTATGACATCACAGACATCAAAGTATGACATCACACTTAGACATCAAAGTAAGACAACAAAGTATGACATCACAGTCCTTTGATCAAAATCTATATATACAACCCTCAAACATGAGAAGACTTCAGTCTGAAACGTCGCCACGTTAAGGAAGGAAACGTCCCCAACTACTCAAGTACTTTAAATATATATTTGTTCGCAAGGTCTTAAGATGGGAAACCCTAAAAAAACGACAGCTGCAGTAAATCGTCAGTGCAGAAGAGATAATGTCCAGAGAACTCCTCGCCTCAACGCAGAGAAAGGGGATCCTCATCTTTTGTTTTGCGTTGATACAGACGTTCAGTATGACGAAAACATACATTTGAGGAAAAAACTGCAGGAGGCTGAGAAAGAGATTGAAAGGCTAAGACGCCAGCAGATTTCTGAAAAGAAATCTGTTGATTACAAGGAAATTGCGCGTGAACTGCAGCAGGAGCTCCAAGAAGTTTGCATTTTAAAACAGTCTTCTGATGAATACATAGTCAGACTTCAAGAGACCATCGCTCAGCTCGAAGACAAAAATGCTGAACTTGAAGAAAAGTTAGTGGAAACAGTGAACTATTACAGCTATGAACGCGAGAAAGAATTTAAAACTGAATTCAACTCAGAGGCTGTGAGGAGGATGGTTGTTCGGATAAGTCAAGAGTTAGAAGCTGCTATTGCTCGTCAGGCTAGCACTAAAGCTAAATCGCAGCCAAAAAGTGTTCAAGTCGAGCTTGAAAAAGCAATTTCAACGATTGAATACTTGCATAAACAGCTTCATCGAATTTATAATGAAAAGGATGATATTGTGATGAGGTTCTTAGATCTTAAGGACAAGTTTCAAGCAAACCTTCAGAATGAGTTCGAGCTGCAGCAAGTAAAAACCGAACTGAAAGAAGTTAGGGACCGAGAGCATGACAAAACTGTCAGACTCTTTCATTTAAAGTATGAAGTAAAAACTTTAAAAGAAGAGCTTGATGATGCTAACAGGAAACTGCAGCATCAAGACAGTGTCCCAACACCACAGCCTCAGACATGCCCAGAAGACGCTGTTCAAACCAGTGAGGTCCCAGAGGTTAACCCCGAGGACCAACTGGAACACAGCCCTGATCAGATTCTTACGATCAGAGAGTCTCCTGTTGAAGTCGTGGAAAAAGCTCGAAGAAACCTGCCAGAAATCCCATCTGAGCAGTCGAGTGCTGAAAACGACCAACAGAAAAATGGCATGTACATAAGTTTTCAGCAGCTTCGGGAAGTAGTGAAAGCGGCCGAGAAGATAAAGTCGACGAAAAAGAAAAAAAACTGGTTCGTTCGGCTTTTTACTTGTTCAGCGCACTTGCCGAAGGATGACTGACTCGGGAGAGAACAACTTTACCATCGAAAACAGACCTGTTGAACCAAGTTTATGATTGTAATGTTACACAGCATTACAAAAATAAACACTTTAAACTATTTGACAGTTTACACTGACATCTGGTTCAGATTCTGGTTCCATCAGGTGTTTTCTGTTTTCTCCCCAACAGAAGTGGCTTTTCTCCGGGGGCTCCGGTTCACCACTTTAAAAACAAACTGATAAAAAAAAATTTTTTTTAAATTAAAAAAATGTAAATAATATATATATTTTTTAATAATAAAAAAAACAATAAAAATAAAAACATCTCCGACGATCAATCGCCACCTTATCGTGGTGTCATCTCCACATGTCTTGGTGCCTCTGAGCAAGACACCCAATCCTAACTGCTCCCCTGGTGCTCAATAACTGCCCACTGCTTTAGAGATAAAAGCTAAATGCAGCAGAAGAGAAAAGTATCTAAAAGTTTATACAGTATTGGCAAATCCCTAGTTGAATGATGAAACTGGCAAAGTGTAACTAAATTAGTATAACTATAGCTGAACACTAGAACTAGCCAAACTAGTTACAAGCTAAGATTAGCCAAACCTAGCTGAATGCTGACATTCACAAACTGTAGATTGTTGCTAAAATAAGCGACTATAGACCAAAGCTAAATTAGCAAAACCTTAGCAGCATTTAAGCTAGCATTAGCAGCTAAAGAATTAAAAAAACAGTTTTTATTTTCATTTACCTCGTCCGCACTCCGCAGCTTGACGACTGTTGGTATTAGTTCATGTTTAAGGCTCCATTTTGTTGAAAAGTGGGAGTTGACCTGGTTTACTTTGTTCAAATACAGCACCGCAGACACAACGGCTAATGTAGCGGCTAACTGGTGTACAGTAAAATTTATGTAGGTTTTGCCAAAGATGCTTCATTCATATTTAAGAAGCAACATTTCAGTTTTAAAACCTTGACAGCTGCGTTACAACTTAAAGCTACTGCAAACTGTAAAATTAAACCTAAAAAAGATATTCCAAATATATCAAATAGTACCATCTGAAAGTTTACAAACAAAGTAATTTCCAGATACATGTATATTGATGTGCTGAATAAAATGTGTGTGAATGTTGTTTGGGAATTATAAAGGCAATAATGATTTAAAAGTAGGAATAGAGTGTATATATGTAGACAAAGTTGATGAAATTAAGTTTCTGGGTGATCAACCACAAGATCTGCTGGAAACCTCACATTCAATATGTTCAAGCTAAAGTATCGAGAAGTAACTCAGTCCTTAGTAAAGCTAGATACTTATTGAATAATAAAGCATTACATATTGTATATTGCTCACTTATCTTGCCATATTTGAATTATTGAGTGGAAGTTTGGGGAAACACCTACAAATCCTCACTCCGATCGCTGTGCACACTCCAGAAAAGAGCCAATGGTTCATAAAGCAGGTTTCCAGGACCACACTAATGAGTTATTTATAAACTCCTTCTTATTAAAACTACCAGATCTGGTAGAATTTCATACAGCACAGCTGATGTATAAAGCCAGAAATAAACAACTACCAGATAATATACAGAAACTCTTCACTAATGGAGAGGGGGGTTATGGTTACTGGGGAAACCTCGGCTTTAGAACCAGAAATGTTCGAACAATTATGAAAAGAATGTGCACTTCAGTCAGTGGTGTAAGGGTTTGGAATAAACTCAGCCAAGAACTGAAGCAATGTCCAACCATGAGTGTGTTCAAGAAAAGGCTCAGACTGATGATCTTCAACGAGTATAGGGATGATCATCTGAGGTGAACCTGAATGGGTGTCTCTAATGTTGTAAATAAGACTGTACATATGAGTGTGCTTGTGTGTTCTGTGTGGGTGTATACTGTATATGGGGATAAATTAGGATGTAATGGTGAGGTGGTTGCAATTGTGTGTATAGGTGTGTAGATATGTATATGAGAGTGTGTAGTTGGAGATGAATGACTTTGGGTGTGGGTTTACAACTGTAGAATTTACCACTGGAGTAATGAGATTATTTCTGTGTTGTTTTATATGAGTATGTAGTGGGCATGACCATGTCCGCTCTGATACACCTGTGCATTTTTGAACCGTTCCAGAGATGACCTTACTGACCTTTCAGTAATCTGACACTTAACACTATTTATTTTATTAGCTTGAATCAAAGGACAGATTCACTCAAAAGAGACTATTTCTATCTTTGATTTTGTTCTAATACAAAATATAATCAGAGCATCACCTGTGTTTATTCATGAACAGTGTTGTAATTTACAATATGTCTTATGATCACATATGTATATGCTGTGTCATTTCTACAAATGAAAAGGTGTCAAAGTTCAGATAATATGTCAAACTGCCTTTCTCAGAAGTTGTTTTTGTTGAGTTTCAGCTAAAACTCTTACCAGCGTCTGAAAGTCTCCTCACTGAGACACTTTTCCTAAACAATTTCTCTCTGCTCTGAATTTCACCTTGAATCGTGATAACAACAAGTGAACGGCTCGAATGGTTCTTTTTGGACCAATCGGGAAGAGACAAGTCTCTCTCCTCTCAGATCTTCTACTAAAGTTTTAAGCTTTTGCTGGAACTGAGGAAGTCTGCTGGTGTAAGCCTCAGGATGAGGTCTTCCCAAAGAACTGAATGAACGTCGGTCAAACGCTAAGGACACGTCATTCAGTTAAAGACTAATAGCATGTTGTTATGAATCCACTTCGAACCGAGCGTAAGCTCAAAACTTTGTTTATTCCTTCCTGGAATAAGTTATCTTGAGCCAGAGGGAACGCGTATAAGAGCTTTTTGGGCCATGGGCTGTGAGCAAAGGCGTCCATCCCCAAAGGTGGATTGTCCTGTGGACTCAGTGAGAACTACAGCTGAGCTGACACTGGACATTCTCCCGTGTGGCGAACAGATCTACTCCTGCTCGGGCGAAACTGCTCCAGATCTGAGAAATCAGCTTGGGATGGAGGCTCCGGTCCCCGTGGCGAGGACCGCCCCTCGACATGATGTCCGCTCCTCTGTTCAGGACGCCGGGGATGTACACTGCTTTGATGGAGAGCAGGTGTTTTTGTGCCCAGCACAGGAGCTGTCTTGCAATGTGCAACAGCTGGGCTGATCGCACGTTCCCCTGGCGGTTTATGTAAAGTGCTAACACTTTGTTATCTGTATGGATCAGAACATGCTGGTCCTGCAGCAGAGGAGCAAAATGCTGAATCACTTTTAACACTGTGAGCAGCTCGAGCACATTTATGTGATAAGATATGTGATCTGGCCACTGTGCTCCCACCGTCTGGGACAAGCATGTTCTCCCCCCCAGCCTGAAAGAGACATGTCTGTGAATACCGAGACGTGTGACGTAGACCTACTGATGGGAACTCCCATGCATGAGAGACAGAGCTGTCACTACGCTGCAGGGTTTGACACGGCGGAGCTGAGCTGACAGAGCATCGGCTCTCGGCTATGATAATCGGGCTTGTGAAATTGAGTTCAGCTCCACTCCCAGATAAATGATCATCTGGGACGGGAGAACCGAACTTTTGTCCCAGTTTACAGAAAAACCCAGGTTTGATGTTTTGCTAAAACTCTGGTCTGTACAGCTGCTTCCTCTCTGGACCGAGCTAAAAAAAAAGCAGGTCGTCCAAATAAAAGAGGATTCTCATTCCTGCCGTGCGTAATGGCTGCAGGACCGTCTCCACGCATTTGGAGAATGTGCGTGGAGCGAGGGAGTAACCTAACGGTAGGCGGTTGTACTGATACGGGACCCCTTGGAAGGAGAAACGCAGAAATTTTCTATGTTTTGGGATGATGGAGATGTGAAAATATGCGTCCTTCAGGTCAGTGGAGGTGAACCAGTCGTTCTGGTGGACGTTCTCCAGCAACTGTTTGATTGTCAGCATGTGGAATTGTCTCTCCATAATTGATTTGTTGAACATGGACAGATCGAGAATGGGTCTCATCCCTCCCATTTTTTTTTCAGAACCGAGAAGTAGCGAGAGTAAAAGCCCGGGTTTTCCTCTCCCTTGGGGACTCTGGAAATTAGTTTTTTTTATCAGGAGTTACTGAACTTCTGACTGGAGAGACGAGCTCTGTTCTGGAGATGACAGAACCATCTCTATAATCCCTCTGAACGGTGGAGGGTGAGCTGCAAACTGCAACGTGTAACCCCTGCTAATCAGCCGGTCCATCCACCTTTCCAGGGAACACACTCGCTGCCACTCTGAGTAACGCTCGGAGAGCAGGCGTGCATGTTTTGGTGTGTCATGGTTGTCATGGACGTCAACCAAATTAGAGCCCCTGCCGCCATCACTCGCCTCTGTGTTTCTCCGGGGGTGACCCAAGGGGGGCTCAGACAGAAAGGGCTGTCTGTACGACTCTGTGTTGTGCTCAGGCTGCGGGTTCACATCAGAACTGAGGTGAGCCGGCGTGCACTGAGAGGGGGCGTCTTCACTTTTGTGAATGAGACGTCGCTTCAGAGGAGGTTGCTGCCATGGAGAAACCCGTTTACTCCCGTTGCGCGGTGAGTGGGCAGAAACAGCTAAAGATAAAACCGGCTCTGGCTGAGAGCGAGGGTTTTTTCCGGACTCTGTCTGCTGAACAGCATCAGTTTTATCTGACATGACAGAAGTGTTTTGTGAGATTTTTCGAGCTGTGGTGCCTCCTAAACAGCTGTTTAGATGTGACCGGCTCGTTCTGTGTGGGGAATGTGTGAAAAGAAGCTGCTGTGAGATCAACTGATCTGACAGGCAGGCTGGAATCAATGAAACTTTGCTCTCTGACAGATGTTTTGTTTTATTTTAAAACACACAGAATCACACACATTCCCCCCAACGAGTCATTTCTTGGGTTGCCTCCTCCTTGGGCCCTGCGGCTAACTGGTCCAGGACGGTGCTTGCTGATGGCCTCTGGACAAGCACTGGGTCGCAGCTGGTTTACACGTTGGGGGTGGCTGTTCCCTGTTGGAGGGGGCCGGCGGAGGAGCAGGGCGGGAAGCTGCTGCTGCAGCTGTGGAGCGCCTCTGCTGCTTTCGCTAGCTATGGCGGTCCTTCCAGCGGCCGGAGGAGTGGGAGGAGGACTGTGATGTCACCAGGTAGTGTACAATCTCTGAGACCTCCTCGCTCCTCTGCAATTTTTCAAGAATGTTCTTGAAATTGGCCCCAAACTGCGCATCTGGGGTGATGGGGCCCTCCAGCAGGTCCCTCTGCAGCCTCTCGGGCATGGATGGAGAGAGAGGGAGCCAGGTGGTCCTCTGAATCGTGGTCATCCAGGCGGTGGTTCTGGAAAAGCAGACCACAGATGTGGCACACAAGTTCAGGATGACGTCGGCGGCCTTACAAAGGGAGCTCTTCATCTCCTCTGGCATGTCTGCTTCCCCCAGCCACTTGGAGATGCTGAAGGCCAGCAGGGCGATGTTGCTGTTCGCCGTGGCCGCCTGGAACAAACATTGATAAGCTCGGTTGGAGAGCTTAATGATCGTTTGGTCATGCTTTCCTGGAGGGACTGGTCGTTGGTCCATCATGGAAGCCTTTGCCCCGAACGCCTCCGCAAGGCTTGGCTCCAGAGGAGGAACCGAGGGAAAACTCAGCTCAGTAAAACCATCTACTCTGGTGATGGAGGCGAAGGTGGAGACAGGAGCCATCAGCTTGCCAGGTCCAGTTGCAGCCTCGTTCCAGTGTGACGTCACAGCTGGAAAGGAGGGCCAGATGGGGTAAGGGCGACTAGCTGGGACAGCGTCAAAACCTTCCTGCCAGATCATCCGATGAAGGAAGAGGGACAGAAAAAATCTCAGCGCTAGCTCAGCCTCCTGAATTATGCCGGGCAGTTTCAGGAGGAGAGCGCCTGCAGCTGGTAGGGAAACGGTCACAGACGTAGGAAAAAAATACAAGGTGGTTGAGCATCCGCTCGACCATGCCTCTTGGGGTGCTTTAGGGTATCGCTTAGCGGCATGTACGTACCACGCATGTTTCATGCAGGCTAAAAAAAGGCAGCATGTTGTGCGTAAAACTAACAGGCCCTATAATTGCGCTGATGTGCGGTTTCTGTAGCTTTTCATGCAAAAACAACGCCACAAAGAATTGTTTCTTCCTGGTCGTGGTTTTAAATAAATAAACAAAGACATCAATCACCACTTCTTGCGGCTATGTTTCCTGAAAAAACTTCCCGGTGACATCTGTTAGCCGCCGCCATCATGCTCTCCAGGAGGGGAGAAGCAATGAGGCTACTGCTAGCATCGCCTTTTCCGAAGGAATCATCCAATTCACTTTGCGGTTCTGTCGAAAACAAAAGGCGATAGCGTCGTCCAGCGAGTAGTTTTCCGCCACGGAGAAAAAACCTTCTCGACATTAGCCTGTAGCTTGTTAGCCTGAAAAGGGCTGCTCGTCTGCCTCTTTTCTGGAAGAAGGGGCTCACAGGGACGGCAGCAGGAGGTGGGGCGGATGGTGCTGGAGCTGAACAACTACTTATCTTCTTACCCTGATGCATGCTCAATAATCCAGGTAGAAAAATCCAAAAAAGCTAAGTCTGGTCCTCTGGACATTCAAAAAACAAAACAAAGCAAAAAAAAAAAACTGTAGAAACGTTTCGTCTTTCGTCCGAAAGACTTCCTCAGTCTGAGAAGCTGTGTTCAGCTCAGTCTTATAAATAGCACCCTCCCACAGTGGATCAACCAGTTGGCTGATGACAGCCGAAACCAGCTGCTCACATGATCAAGGAGGACCATCAGCCTGACGATGGATCGTTAACACCCTGATGGTTGTTTGCTATTCACAGAGGGCTGAGTGATACCAGCAATAACAGCATTGTAAGTGGGGGACAGTTGAACCCGGAGGCCTCCACCCCTGTTTAATGATGGACGGTTTCTTTTCACAAAGATGGCCTCCTTTACTCCTCTCTCAAACCATTGTTCCTCTCTATCAAGGATGTGAACATCTTCATCCCTGAAAGAGTGACCGCTGGCCTGGAGATGAGTGTAGACCGCAGAGTCCTGACCTGATGATGTTGATCTTCTGTGCTGGGCCATCCTTTTGGCCAGTGGCTGTTTAGTTTCCCAGATGTAAGACTGATCACAGCCCTTATCCCTAAGCCCTTACTTATCTTCTTCATTTTCATCTTGAAAAAACTGTTGCTAGTCAACTTCACTCACACCTGTCCAACAACAACATTTATGAAGAGTTTCAATCTGGTTTTCGCCCCCACCATAGCACCGAAACAGCTCTAGTAAAAATTACTAACAACCTTCTTCTTGGTCATGAATGATCGTGGACGTTCTGAGGACATTCATGAACTTGATGTGGTCCAAAATTAAAATAAGTTTGACATCCCTGCAACAAATTACAAATATACATTAAAAAGGACTGTCAGAGTTGCAATACATTTTATCAGGTGGGAGAATGATAAAACTCCAAAACTCTCTTCTGTCCATCCTCATTCTTCTGGATCTAAGTTCTGCCTTCGACACCATCTGTCATTCTATCCTCCTCAACAGACTAACCTCCATTGGCATCTCAGGTACCCCGTTAGACTGGTTCAACTCCTATCTCTCTGACCGCACTCAATTCATTCAGCTTAAATCCTTCCGCTCCCAGTCTTCCCCTGTCTCCACGGGTGTCCCCCAAGGCTCTGTCCTCGGACCCCTCCTCTTCATCATTTACCTCCTTCCTCTAGGTCACATCTTCCGCAAATACGGCGTCCATTTCCACTGTTATGCTGATGACACACAGCTCTACTTGTCATCAAAACCTAACTCCACCCACCCACCCTCCATCCTCACCGACTGTCTCATTGAGCTAAATCACTGGTTTTCTAACAATTTCCTTCAACTAAACAGTAACAAAACAGAAATCATTCTCGTCGGTACCAAAAACTCTATTTCAAAATCAGAACATCTTCTCGTCCCCCTTAAAGCTGCACTATGTAACTTTGTAGTGCAGTCTGTAACTTTTCTAACAATATATTTTTAACATATTTCTTCACTCTGTCACTATCTACTGACAGACTGATGTTAGACAAAGTAATCTCTGAAAAAAACTATAGTCCCCTTGCTTCTCTATCAGCATTTATAAAAACACTAAAAACACAGAGTGACCCGCCGTTAACCAGCCAATAAAAACAGAGTTTGTAACCAGCCAATAAAAACAGAGCTTGAATTTGAATCAGCCAATAAAAACAGAGCTTGAATTTGAATTTCAGCAGGGCCAGGGGGAGCAGAGCCATATATGGCTCTGAGGGGGAGGGATCAGAATGCTTTGCCTGTTGAAAATATTTCTAAGTTCTGCTCTACAGAAAGTTACACATAGCACCTTTAACAACTCTCTGCTATCCCCCTCCCCTCAGGTCAAGAGCCTCGGTGTCATCCTCGACACCACTCTCTCCTTCACTTCACACATCAACAATATTACTCGGTCTGCCTATTTCCACCTCCGTAATATTAACCGTCTCCGTCCTTCTCTCACACCCCGCTCCACAGCCATCCTGGTGCACAGTCTTGTGACTTCCCGTATCGATTACTGCAACTCCCTTCTCTACGGCCTCCCCAACAAATCTCTCCACAAGTTACAGATGGTCCAGAACTCAGCTGCCCGTGTCATCACTCAAACCTCCTACTATAACCACATCACTCCTGTCCTGCAGCAGCTCCACTGGCTCCCGGTTAAATCACGCATCATCTTCAAAATTCTACTCCTCACGTTCAAAGCTATCCACAACCTTGCCCCTCCTTATCTATCTGACCTCCTACAAATCTCCATCCCATCACGCTCTCTCAGATCCTCCTCTTCGCTACATCTCCATGTACCCTCTGCCCGCCTCTCCACCATGGGGAGCAGGGCCTTCACCTGCTCTGCCCCTCACCTCTGGAACGCTCTACCGCCAGACCTTCGAAACACCACCTCCCTTTCTCTGTTCAAGACAGCCCTGAAAACACATCTCTTTAGACTAGCTTATCATTAACTTTACTAAATGTATTTTTATTATTTTGCATTTTATAATCTTTATGTATTTTATATTTCAATTTGTCACTGATAATGTTTGCACTGTATTGGTTTGTTAAGTGTCCTTGGGTGTCCTGAAAGGCGCTTTTAAATAAAATTATTATTATTATTATTATTATTATTATTATTATTATTATTATTAAACAATGCTCGCTGGCTGAAGAAAAAAATGGGAACCGATTGTCTGGTCTCACTGTAATTTATACGGACCAGGTGGGGCCCTCACACAGCAGGTGGGTGTGGACTAAAGTTTTCAGTGCAGCGTTGTGCGCGGAGGGATATACACTAGCGATAGCCTTAAGGGGCAAAGCCTATACGAAATGGAACCAGTCATTTGTATTTGAGAGAAAAAGACTGAAGCTCACAGAGACTGTCAACAGCTCACTCAAACTGCCATACGGCAAAATAAGCTTGTTTATGACAAAACAAATATTTAAAATTTTAACAATCTTTGGACTGGAGGTTGACAGCAGATTAAACTTTGTAAACCAAAGAAATAATTTCACTTAATTATTAATATAATTGCATTAAAGGTTCAGTCTGCAGTTTTTGTAGAACGCAGCACTTAGGAAAATTTTCATCTGGGAAAGCAATCTGGTCCCTCCCCACTCAGAGCCATATATGGCTCTGCTCAGAGCCATAGAGAGAGAGAGAGAGAGTTGCGACACGCTTTGAACTCGCCGACAGGCGGTCACGTGGTTCATGTAGCTCTCAATCGTTCCAAACAGCTCATCACTGTCAGTCAGTTTGAGTGGCTACTGGCGGGACGTTACGCAAAAAAAATCGACTTTTCTTACTTTGCCTAGCAACTTTAGGTAATTATTGATCAGTAATGAACTGAATACTTAACTGATTATTGATTACTTAACTGTCTGTACATTTTATGAAAGCATTTTAGACGCTGCAGGGACATGTAGCCTATCAACTGGAGTAACACCAACTATTATATCAACAGTTTTAAAGGTATTTCTGTTGTTCTCAACTCTGCTCCAGTTTACATTAGATCTGGAATGAACATTTCTGTAGAATATATAATTGTTCTATTTTTAATTTAATACGGAAACAGAGTACCTGGATCTATAATAGAGTTGATTGTACTTGTAGTCAGACAACTATTGTAAAATTGTAATGAATTGATTAAAATGTTAAATGAAACTATTTCTAGTTAAAATCATAACAGATGACAAAATAAGTGTTAATTGTGCAAAAATAAATTACCATAAAATTTATTATAAAATATGTAAATCAAGCTTTAATAAATTACTTTTATTTATACTATTTATTAATTACATCTGCACCAATAAACTGTGTCAGATCAAATTTGGACAAAGTTGAAATGTGCCCAAGTCCAAAAGAGGCTCTATCCTTCGTCGTCATTCACAGCAGCTCCCTTTGCAGTCAACCACCACGTCCGCTGACCACCCAGAAAACAAACAGTTCAGACGACTCAAACAATCATTATCATAGCTGTAAGTCATACTGGGAAAAAACAAAAAGTAAGATGTGTTCTTTGAAGTAAACAATTTGAAGAAAATTACAAAAACTGGCACTAAATTAAAATGTTGAGGGTGGAACAAGACAGAAGTTTAGTGTGTAATTAATTGCACAGATCCCTATATTCTTCAAGTGGTACAAGATGATACATATACTGTATATACAGTACTGTATATACGCAAGCATGTAATGTATAAAATAAACCCTTTGTAGGTGTTACGATGGTTGGCTGTGCTGCATTTGGATGCACCAATCGGTCCAAGAAAGGGATCCGTATGTATGGTTTCCCAAGAGGCACTGACAGAAGAAAAAAATGGTTGGCACAAGTCAGCAGGAGAGACCTCACCATCACCAGAGATCTCAATAACATAAAACTGTGTGCTGTAGCATTCTGGGGTTTTCCAAGATGGCGGCGTAGCGAGTAGTCGGCTTCGTTGGGCTGCGCACCATATACTTCGTAGTTGGGCAGCAAACAAGACTCGAATGTGATTTTCCGACCGTCGACCGTCGACAAGCCTTCGCTGACTTATTCCAGCACAATGCCGCCTAGAACCATGAAGAGAAACAACAAGGCCGACGACGCAGAGTCTCAACAGGCTAACGCAAGTAGCATGGCTAACACGGAACTAGCTGCGGAGCTACCAGTTGCTAGCGGGACCGTCACACTCGACCCGGCTCTCCGACAAGTTATTGAAGAAATTACCGGGAATATTTCGGCAGTTATCTCCCAAAAAGTGGACATTCTGGCTGAACTGCTTAAGAACCAGGCCGCGGAGATAAAGGAGCTGGGCCGACGCACTACAGAAACGGAAGAGAGGATTGTAGCTCAGGAGGAAGGCCTAGACCAGGCTACAACTCGCATTAAAAAGCTGGAAAAAGAGACTCTTATGATGGCACAACGACTGGAGGACACGGAAAACAGAGGCAGGAGAAAGAACATTCGGGTGCTTGGTTTGAAAGAAGGCATAGAGGCTGGCCCTGGAGTTTTAAAATTCTTTGAAAAATGGCTGCCTGAGTTTCTGCATATCGAGACCAAGAGCGGTCGGATTAAGCTGGAGGGGGCACACCGCACACAGGCCTTAAAGCCTGGACCTTCACAGAGACCAAGACCTGTGCTGCTAACGTTTCACAACTATTGGGACAAACAGCAAGTACTTGAAGCCGCACGGCGTGCAGGGAGTGGAGACCAGCCCCTGATGTACCAGAACTCCAGGATTATGTTCTTCCAGGATTTCTCGGCAGACACCGTGCGCAGACGGAAGGAATTCGATGTGGTGAAGCGACGGATGAAGGAGGCAGACATCCAATACTCCCTTCTGTACCCGGCCAGGCTGAGGATTGTGCACGATGGGGAAGTAAAGATTTTTATTTCTCCAGATAAAGCCATGGAATTTATGGACAGTTTGGGCTGACTAGCCATCAGCTTAAAATGAAACGCTCTGGACCGGACGGTATCAGGGGCCTGATATCTGAACGCTTCATAAATCACAACGACCGTGAGTAAATATGACTTTGATCTATTTTGATATAGCTCTGCTCAACTATATATATATATTTTTTTTTATTATATGAACTTAAATGGTGCGCAACAACGATGGAGAGGTGATGGACCCTCTCTTTTGGGTTTGTTTACCTGTGTGTATTATCATCTGGGCGATGATGTACACTTGTTTGGTTAAAGTAAGATGGCCCCCTGTTTTCTTTTTAGGGGGGAAGCGTGCCTGGAAAGCCAATTTTTTGTTTTTTTTGTTGTTTTTATCTGTAGGTTTTGGTTGTTTTTTTTCTTCAGCTCAGCATATTTCAGTACCCATATGTAACTTTTCTTTTTTTCTTTTTTGGATGGTATTACAGTATAACTTTAGACTATAAATGTTAAAAATATGCACATGGAACATTAAGGGAAGCCATTCACCAATTAAAAGAAAAAAGGTCCTCTTAGCTCTTAAGAAGGAAAATGTAGACATTGCCCTACTGCAGGAGACACATTTAAATGATTGTGAACATTTAAAATTGCAACAATGTGGCTTTGAACATGTTTTTTTTTCCTCATTTACTAGTAAAAGCAGAGGAGTTGCAATTCTTATAAAAAAATCTGTGCCCTTTAAAGTCATAGAATGTATTAGAGACACAAATGGAAGATATGTACTTCTTAGGGCAATGATAAATGGGGATGAATTTGCCATATTGAATGTTTATTTTCCACCAGGACATCCTATTAATTTTTTAACAGAAATAATGGCAAAACTTGTAGGTTTTTCTGTTGAAAATGTTATTGCAGCAGGTGATTTCAACTGTCTTAAAAATCCATTGATTGACAGGCTCCCTATTAGCCATCTTCCCATTACAGGGAAATCAAAACAGATTTTTGACCTTTTTGAAGAGGCGGGGTTTGTGGATGTATGGAGAAAACTTCAACCTGCTGGAAAAGAATTTACTTTTTATTCTAACCCCCACAAATGCCACACACGTATTGATTATTTTTTTCTCCCTAAAATTATTCTGAGTCAAGTTGCTTCATGTAAAATAGGACACATTGTTATCTCCGACCATGCTGCAGTATACTTAAATTATATTGTTAAAAACGTTAAAGTCCAATCCTATAACTGGAGATTAAATCCCTTAATTTTAAAGGATGAAAAATTTACAGAATACTTTAGAACAGAATTCAAACATTTCATTGCCATTAATTCCCCCTCTGCTAGCAGCCCGTCTTTACTCTGGGACACAGCTAAGGCATTTAGTAGAGGAATAATAATATCATATATGTGCAGCAAAAAACGAAGAAATGCAGAACAACAGAAAATACTAGAAAGGAAACTTCAACTTGCGGAGGAAGAATACGTAAAAAAACCTTTAAAGTCTAAACTGGGGGAGCTCAATGCCATCCGGTGCTCGCTGAATACATTACTGACGCAGAATGCTACAGACAAAATCAAATTTGCTAAACAAAGACTGTTTGAATATGGGGACAAGCCAGGTAAATACCTTTCCTATCTCACAAAAAAACGGAGGTCCACCCAGGCAATTGCTTCAATTTCTGATCGGAGGGGTTCTTGTTTAACAGATCCAGAGAAAATAAATGCAGCTTTCTATGAATTTTATAAAAATCTATACCAATCTGAAAAATTTGAGAATTTTCAATCTTTAATGGAAACGTTTTTTTTAAAAATTAAGCTACCTAACTTGACAGAAAGCAAAAAGAGAGACCTAAATGCAGAAATTTCGGAAGCAGAGGTGGAAAGAGCCATCAGATCACTTCAGGGGGGGAAGGCGCCAGGTCCGGATGGGCTTACCTCAGAATTTTTTAAAACATTTACTGATTTGCTATCAAAGCCTTATTTATCTATGTTGAATGATTCTTTAGGTATCGGTACCCTCCCCCCTTCACTTCGGGAAGCTAATATATCTTTAATTCTAAAAAAGTCTAAACCTCCAGAAAATTGTGACTCCTATAGACCCATCTCATTACTCAATGTAGATTTAAAAATACTTTCCAAAATTTTAGCAATGCGTCTGGAAAACATGTTACCCTTATTGGTAGGGATAGACCAAACGGGTTTTATTAAGGGTCGTAATTCCTGTAATAATCTCAGACGTGTTTTAAATGTTATTCAGATGTGCCAGCAGCGGGCGATGGATGGTCTTGTGATCTCATTAGATGCAGAGAAGGCGTTTGATCGCGTGGAATGGCCATATCTTTTTCATACTCTGCATCAATTTGGATTGGGTTCCAATTTTATTAATTGGATTAAAGTCCTCTATAGCTGTCCCCTAGCTGCAGTTATTACAAATGGGCTTAGGTCCAGAAACTTTGAAGTGGCAAGGGGGAACAGGCAAGGCTGTCCTCTTTCGCCTCTTTTATTTACTCTTGCAATTGAACCACTAGCTGAAGCAATTCGTAGCGACCCTACCATACTCGGTATCAATACTGATAAGGGAACTCATAAAATATCTTTATATGCTGACGACGTTCTGTTATTTATCTCCAGACCTTCCACCTCGGTTGGAAGAGTCATTACAATTATTAATCAGTTTGGTTTATTTTCGGGATATAAAATAAATTTCTCTAAGTCCGAGGCCATGCCTCTGGGTAAACAGCTTCATATACCTAATTCCCCCTTTAAGTGGTCTCCTGCAGGATTTAAATATCTTGGTATATTTATAACACCTTCTTTTGATCAGATGTTTAAAACCAACTTTATCCCACTATTTGCACAAATTAAACTAGACCTTGAACGCTGGAACTATCTTCCTCTATCTTGGATGGGCAGAATTTCGCTCCTTAAGATGAACGTTCTCCCTCGCTTATTATACCCAATTAGGATGATACCCGTTTTATTTACTCAGAAGTGGATTCAAAAACTAAAAAGTTGGTTTACTTCCTTTATATGGGCCAAAAGAAGAGCATTTATAAAAATGTCAACACTGCAGTTACCAAGAGACAAGGGAGGCTTAGCTTTTCCGGATATTAAAAAATATCAGTTGAGCTCTCTTATATTATATGTCCAGAAATGGATATCTGAGAATCCATCCACAGTGTGGCTTGACATAGAAACCTCATTATGTGACTGTCCTCTTAAAAGTCTAATTTTTGTCAAAACTATGAAAACAGTACATAAATGTTGTAATAATCCAATTACTGTGAATACAGTTAGGGCTTGGAGGGCGGTTCAACATATCGAGGGAAGAACTGGGAAAACATCACCACTTATACCCTTTATTCAGAATCCTGATTTTCTTCCTGGTATGTTAGATGCAGGCTTTGGAGAATGGGGAGCTAAGGGTATTTCCTCTCTTGGTTGCCTTTTCAAGGAAGGGGTGTTTATGTCTTTTAATCAAGTTATGGAAGTGTTTGGAATAGCGAAAAATAACCTCTTTCGTTTTTTTCAGTTAAGAGATTTTGTTAAAAAAGAAACAACATTATTCAGGGACATTGAAGTTTCGAGCATTGAAAATTTGTTTTTTGGAACTCGTGAAGTGTCACTTAGTATGTGCTATAAAACACTGAAATGTGATAAGAGTCACTTATCCACTTTGGCTCAGGCCTGGGGAGAGGAACTGAACGTCGAGATCACTGATGAAACATGGAGTAATATTTGGAATTCTGCCGGGAAAATCTCCATTTGTAATCGTTCTTGGGCATTACAACTTAAATTATTACATAGAGCTCATTTGGCTCCAAATCGAGTGTCTAAGTTTAAACCAGGATCCTCGTCATTGTGTCCTAAATGTAAAATACACGAAGGCAGCCTTACACACTGTCTTTGGTCATGTCCCAGGATCCAGATATACTGGAAATCTATTTTGATTGAGATAAAGAAAATTATCAAAATCGATATCGATCTCGACCCAGTCTCTCTTCTCCTTGGTCTACCAAATAAACATGTTAAAAATTCCAACAAAAGTAAGTTGTATAATGTTCTAACTTACTGTGCTCGCAAAAATATTTTGTTACAATGGATTTCTGATAAGCCCCCTGCCATTTCTGGATGGAAAAAACTCATTTTGGAATATATTCCGCTTGACTTTCTAACATGCCTTACTCATTCCAAGACTGACATTTTCAGACGTATATGGAAGCCCTTCTTGGATTACTCTGAGGGACACGTGTCTACCATCTTAGCTGAAGCATTCAAAGATGTTTAGAGCTGGACTTTCTTGTAATTGAAGCATGCATTTCCCTTATTATATTTTACTGCAATGCTGAGCTTTTTGTCTTGTTTTGTTGTTGTTTTGTTTTGTTTGTATGTGTGTCTTTTCTTTTGTCTTTTTCTTTGTGAAAAAAATCAAATAAATATATCTATAAAAAAAAAAAAAAAAAAAAAAATATTTATTTATTTTTTTTACAAATGAATACATGTACAGTACTGTACGGTCACCAAGTACTTAGCCTATCCTAACACAGTTTTTAAAGATGAAGGAGTAAGTTGAATTGTCTCCCTTTCACATAAAGGGAGCTAGCTGGGGTGGGAGGAGTGACGATATTCCAATGCGCAGCAACGCTTTCCTCAGCCCTCCTCATCTTGTATTCTCACAGACATAGTCTTGCGAGTTTTGGGTGCGGTGACACAGCGCTCTCACGAGACTTTAGGACAGCAGTGGAGCTGTCGGTGCACAGTAAACATGGATGGAAAACTAGCAAACAAGCAAACAAAAACGTATTATTTTCACACAGAGTGGGAGGAGGAGTATTTTTTTGTTTATTCTAATTCAAAGTCTATTTGCCTCATCTGTAATTCGAGCATCACCTGGCGTGGATGGAGAGTTCTGGAGTCTGCTCTCAGAAGAAAAGTATCCTTACATCCGAAGATGTGCTTTGAACTTAACAGCACTTTTTGGATCTACCTACCTGTGTGAGTCTGCTTTTTCACACATGAAAATCATCAAGTCCAAAAACAGATCCACAATGACTGATGATCATCTGGAGACCTGCCTGCGCCTCCCAACCACCTCATACTGCCCCGCGCCTCCTCCTCTCAGTGTCAGAAGTGCCACTAAGGTAGAGACACATTTATTTTATACAGCTTGCACCAGATGACACCATCCTGCTGCACAGAGCAGCTGCCTAGTTTTGATATTTAGGTTTTATTGAGGTTTGAAATAGTTGTTGGAGATTTGTAAATCTGCACCTTTGTAAGTCACTTTTTGTAAATAGTTAGTGTAAATGAGGGAGTTT
>JBBPBX010006801.1:0-13167 GCA_038048925.1 Garcialebias charrua
TCATTCATTCAACCTTTATTTAGTCAGGTAAATCTTTTGAACCTCATGGGCTCATTTACGAAAGCGACCTGCTAAAACTAAAGAACAATGAACAGTAATGGTAGAATTTCCTTAAACAATAAACAATCAAACAATAAACAATAGAAAACAAAAGAGAGAAAAAAAAAATATATATATATATATATATATATATATATATATATATATATATATATATATATATATATACATATATATATATATACACACATATATACATATATACATATATACACATACATACACACACATACACACATACATATATATATATATATATATATATACATATACATACATATATATACATATATATATATATATATATACATACATACACACTCCTCCTTTTAACAAAGTAGCAAAAAACTAGCAAAAAACTAGCAAAACAGGTAGACGTATAAAATCAAAGACAGGAACAAATCTGCATTGGTTTTTGCCAGGATTCCAACAGATTCTGAAAACCATATAGAGAAGTCAAGGTCGAGAGCTTCAGATCTTTTTGTAAGATATTCCATGAAGCAGGAGCAGAGTAGGAGAAGGCCCTTTTTCCAAGTTCAGTCCTCACTGACGGAACACTGCAGGTAATCATGTCCTGAGAGCGCACGCTGTAGCTGCACTCACGCAAAGACATGTAGGAGGAGATGTATGAGGGCAGCAGACCAAGAAGTGATTTGAAGATGAAAATGTACCAGTGGAAGAGTCTGCGTGAGGTTAATGATGTCCAATTAACCAGTGAATACAGGGTGCAGTGGTGGGTACGATAATCACAACCAGTTATGAATCTTAGTGCACCATGATAGACAACATCCAACATCCGCAGGGTGCTTGTAGGAGCATTCATGTAGAGAATGTCACCGTAATCAATGGAGGGAAGGAAAGTCACAGATACAAGGCGTTTCCTAACATTCAGTGATAGACATGATCTGTTTCTGAAAAAGAAACCCAGTTTAACTTTCAGTTTCTTCACTAGGTTTTCCACGTGGAGTTTAAAAGAGAGATGTGAATCGATCAGGATACCCAGATATTTATAGGAATCAACAAACTCGATAGGTACACCATTTGAAGATAAAATCAGAGGAGGATCTGCTGGAACCGCCTTCCTATTTGAAAAAAACATCCCTTTTGTTTTATCAGCATTTAGGACAAGTTTGAGACGGAACAAATCTGACTGGATGATGTCAAAAGCGGATTGCAGTAACTGGAAAGCCTTAGCTACTGTTTTAGCTCGGCAATAAACAACTGTATCATCAGCATAGAAATGTAAGGATGCATCAGGGATGCAGTGACCTACATTAGCTATGTAGATTGTAAAGAGAGTGGGTCCTAAAACTGAGCCTTGTGGTACACCATTTTTAACTGTTAAATAGCTGGAAAAAGTACCGTTATGTTGAACACATTGCCTCCGATTGGAAAGATAGTTAGAAAATATATTTTATTTAAATATATTATAATAATATATATATATAATATATAATATATAATAATATATATATTATAATAATATATATAATATATTTAAATATATTTTTTAAGTGTTAATCTTATTAAATTTTAAAGAGATAAAGGTTTTAGCAGCGCGCGCACACACACGCACGTGCGCATGCGCACGTGAAGCGGTTTGCAGCCGAATGTGATGAGATGAAAGTTGTTGCAGCATGCACGCACACGTTTGGAAGACCCGACAAGCGAACCTATTTAAATTCAGCTATTTGACAATTACGTTCATTTTTAAAAGAAAAGTTCAGCTCAGACACTTTTACTATAATGTCAGCAAACAAATATATATTTTAAGGTGTTTATCTTGTTAAATTTTAAAGACATGCACAGTGCACACACTTGACACAGCAAAACTCTTTTTTAAATCCAGTTGATTTGCAATATTATTTAGGAATATAGCAACATTTTACTCACCAAAAATCCAGATTATTTGTACACAAAATCCATCCAGCTATTAAATGAACACAACAATATCTTTGCTCGTGCAGCTTGCTATGATGCAGTTTGCTAGCTCTGGCTGTACACTCTGACTGTTCAATCAAAGCGAGTGAATACACTGACGTTTCAGTACGACGTACAGAAAACGTAAAAGTTGCAGAGAAGGCTCTGAGTGTGTCCAGAGCATGCCCATAGACATAAGGTGTCGCAAACTCAAAATCTGATTGGTTGAAGGCGCAATAGCTTGGTCGACAGTGCTACAGGGGTACAAGAGCTGCGAGAGAAGGCTTCAAATCTACCTAGCAACAAGTATGCTGGTGAAGATTCTCAGTCGTCCAGGACATGATAAAATCAAAAAATCTGATCTTTCAATTTACATGTATGTGTTACAAACCCCCTTCTGTTAAGCTGTGATGTGTTGTTTTGTCAATTTAAATAGAATAGGCATGTTATCTCAGGTATGGTGTGGGGTTATTTCAGTTTCCAATTTCATATGTTGGTGCGTGGCTTGTCAGCCTGTATAAAACTTCTCGGTCTCACAGCTTCCTTTCATTCAGAATTGAAAAAGACTTCTGGACAGAAGTCGAAACGTTTTCTGCAACAAATAAAGTCCAGTTGATCCTGTATTGAACGCCTTTTTTGATTCTAGCAACAAGTAGTGGCTGAAATGTGATTGGTTAAATGCTTAAATATGAAAATACACTCTGAGAGCAGAGCAAACAGGGGGGTAGCAATGGAAGGAAGTGGCCAGACCATTTGGAATTATTTAATACGTTTATTCATGGACAATTATATATATATATATAAAAAAAAATAATAATAATAATTTTAAATAATTTTAAGGCCTTCTCTGAAGGCCTTGCAGGCCCTGACGGACCACCACTGGATGTTAACTGTGTCAGGAACAATAAGACATGCAGATGTTGGTTGTCACTAATATACTGTAGTGCCTTTAGGGTCTCCTGACATTGCCAGAGGTGAACTGAAGTCATACCTATGGGTCCACATACCATGTGGCCTGGATAACTCGGGACTGGTTCTTCGTGACAATAACAAGATTCATCCTCTCCCCTCAACACTGGCATGTATACATATAATAGTCATTTGTGTTAATGAACACCATGATTTGTTGCTGAACATGATACCACAATCCTCAACTTCAGTCAATGGCTCCTGGTTACGGCATTACTTCAAATGCAGCTGTTCCTGCTCTGGTATTATTAAGATAATGCACTCACATATCAGCTGACACCATCAGTTGAAAAATAACACAGGATACTTTAAGCTCATTGTAACCTGAATACAATGCCTGTATCCAGGGAAGCATAGATGTCTGGGGTTCTGTAATGCTTGTCCACAATACAATGATCTTCCCTTTGACGACCTGTCTTGGACAACTGGCATTGATAACTACATTGTGTGTGTGTAGTCTTTTTTGGAGTTACTTCAGCAACTGTGATAATCCACACTGTGGGTAATTACACATTATATAACCAAGCAACCAACAATGTGACCCATATCCAACTTCATCATTCATTCAACCTTTATTTACACAGGTTAGTCTCATTGAGCGACAAGGACTCATTTACAAAAGAGACCTGTTTTAAACAAATAACACAAATGAGGAACACACAACAGCAGACAATCATATAAAAGTATATAAAATTAAAAGTAAATGGAAGTAATGACATAAAAATGAAACAAAAACAGCTACATTATAAAGCCGTGTAAAATTCTAAAAACAGGAACACGTCTGTGTTGGTCAAGTCCTGGCATTTGGCGGTAAGACATCTGTGTCTGATGATATTTTGTCACTGTTCTGACTGATTGTCAGATGCTCTGGCAACTGCCTGATAACACCACAGTGTCAATTATGATGTTACTATTATCTCATCTGCTGCCTGTTCTGCATATGCCAACTTCTTCTAACATACAAAGCTCTCAAGAACCTAGCTCCATCTTATAGTACAGACATTATTGTTTCATTATTTTCTTGACAAGAATCTGCTGCTGTCTTTACTTGCTCTGTAACTTTAATTATTTCTATAATTAACATGTTTTTATTTTATTTTATTTCTTCGGATGGGGGGACACCTGGACCTATAATTCTGTGATTGTTTCTCCTTCCTCTCCTCTCAAACCCAGCCGGTCAAAGCAGATGGCCGCTTGTCCTGCATGAGCCTAAATTTACTGGAGGTTTCTTCCTGTTAAAAGGGAGATTTTTCTTTCCACTGTTGCCATTGTACTTGCTCAGAATGGGAGACTGCGACAAAGTGAAGATTCAACACAATCTGCTGGCTTCCTTATAGATAATAGTTCCACCACATGTACCACATGAGATGCGAATGACAAATACATCTCTCTGACTCTGAGATAACTGTTACTAATTAGCATTTTTTTAATGTATGTGAATGTTTTGGTTAGTGCCCTGAGACAACTTCTGTTGTGACTTGACGCTTTATAAATAAACTGTGTTGAAACTGAATGGAAACTTCTTGCAAATTGAATTATTTATAAATCCATTCTTGGTCTGTATGTGCAAAATACAGTATTATGTTTAAATAAAAACTTCTTAACTAATTTTCACTGTCAGCAAGCATACAAAATAAGCATTGAATAAAATATACACTTTAAAAAAATAACAATTTTACTTTCCACTGAGATTTTAACAGATTTATCCTGGTAGTTTTTATGTGTCAGTTTTATCCAGTCAGAGCAACTTTCTCAATTAGCAAGAAACAGTTAGTTGTGTATTTTTTATATATTTTTTCACCACAGTGTTGACAAATGGTCTTTTCATTAGTGAATACACAAAGCCACGTTGTTTCCCCAACCATCCATTACGCAGCTGAATCCTTTCATATTTTCTTCCGAACAAGTGCAAAACACTGATCCATTCCATTTTTCACACTCTGTGTCTGCTGCCCTTCACTGGAACTTTTAAAGTCTGGCAGAACCCAATAATCCAAACACCTCATCATGGTGGTTTTGCTGAGACATTAAAATAAAATTGATTACATAAAACACTCAACAATTCCTTTCAAGGCTACATTTTTTAATAGCATTTTTCCATCCATGTCTTTTTATAGGACTATTCTTTCTGAAGCATCTTTTTAAAAAGTAGCCGTAGGCTAAGTAATGATTTATATTTTAAACCTCAAAGCATATCCACACATTTCATGCAGTTATTACAAAAATGGCATGTTCACTGAGTGTTTTAATTTTGCTTTTAAGTTTGCTGTTGTTGCTCAAACAAGTACAAAAACAAAACAACAAAAAAACTAGGGATGCACGATATTGGATTTTTGGCCGATATGCCAATATGTTAAAACTTATTTAGCCTATAACCAATACCGATATTTCATATACTTTCCTTTGTCGGAACATAACCCTCTTATTTAGGCTTATTTGCTACAAAAATTGGGTAACAGCTGTAAGATCTAGTGACATATATTCAGTAACAGCCATTTAATATGCATAGTACTTTAACTTACCGGTATATTAAATAAAAAGTGTTAAATGTTATTTATTAGCATTAGTCACCTGAGATGTTGTCTCACTTGTGGAGGCTTGTTCCAGGTTCCTAGCTGCAGTGTGGGATCCTCTGCACTCATGTCCATGAAGGAGAGCCTTTTTAAGTTTAATTTTTTTATCTATCCATTGTGCTGTAAGACTAATTATGCTAACGGGGCTAACACTTGATGTCCAAATGTCTGTGGTAAAACTCACCCAAGTGCTATCAGCTATTAGCTTTTCAATTATGTCGGAAATAATGGCTTGTAACTTGGGTAAGGTTACGTCGGAAAAATATCTCTGACTGGGGACGATGTAGCGAGCTTCAACATAGTACAAAAATCTTCGCAATCCACCATCCTCACCAACAAAAAAAACCTTCCACACCACCGCCATTTTGAATTTTCCTCTCCGCCGTGAGATCAGGTATGCGTGCATGACATCATCACGTTGTGCTGGCGTTGCAGGCATGCTTTACTTGTCACTGGGTTGTCATGCAAAAACAACGTCTTTTATATCCGTGAGCTGTTTTGACGGAACGGCTGATGTCCAATATTGAACTTTAACGCTAATGTTGGCCGATACGATACCATGCCGATAATATAGTGCATCCTTAAAAAAATAAAAAATAACATTTTAATTTTGACACATCTTTTCTGTTTTGTGTGATCATCACTTTTATTCCATCCTGATTCTTTGATTTTTGCATGTAAATGTTGTCTTTTGGTAATTTACTTGTTTTTTATGGCTCAACAGTTTCTACATTATTCCGTATTATAATTTCTCTTGTGTGTCTTGCAGTTTTGTTGGTTTCATGCAGCACCCATTCCACATCCACACACTTCAAGTTTGTCTTGTTCTACAGTGATTGCTCATAGTATCTCTTTTTTGTCCCTTTATGTAAATGTATTTTTTGACTCTTCAATCAGATTTGATATAATTATGCATTTTTCCACACACCTGCCTTGTATTTTAAATCCATAGTTTTGTTTGGTTGTTTTGCTTGACTGTGCCTTCATGCAAGCCCAATGTTTAATTTTCCTTTTTAATTTGCTCATTACATAAATAGTTTACATTTCAAATTGTATCTCCAAACTGTCACATCATATTAAAGTGCACATGTTTTACTGCGTGTGCTTTAATGCTTGTTTGGCTTTCCACAGCCTCCGACAGTCAGGGCATGATTTTAATGTCATCTGACATCTGTCACTGTGACTCATTTTACTCCCAAGTTTAATTTATCTAAACCTTCTAAAGTGGAAATCAATGCAAGCTGACTCATTTCTAACTACCAAGTGTCCACTGAGAATGTTCAGTGAGGGAACAGCAAAGGAAGCCAAGTACCGGTATTTAAAAGGGTACATTCATTGAGTGACAAATAAAACACTGACTTTGTCAGTTGGAGTTAAAAAGAAAACACATTTTCATATTGTTGTGTCTGTCTCTTTTCTATTAGACTAAAATGTATTAGCAGCACAACATTTAAATGTCTTCTAGAGGTCTTCTAAGCATACATTTTATACTTGAAGGATTTTTTTTAAGTTGTAGTTTAGTAGCTAATATCTTACCTGCAGTAGACAGCAGAGCAACTTCAAGTTCGAGAATCAGGAACAAGTTTTTTTATATTATCAGAAGAGTGTAAACTGAAGAACACATTTCCACCATCTAAAAAGTTGAACCTTTAAAAAATGACAGCAACTCGTCCGGTTCTCCCACTTGGTCAGATCTGGGGAGAGGGTGAGTGGCTCGTCCTGTTCGGGTGGCCCTGGGGACTCTGGGCTCGGGGTCCTTCTTGGGGTCTTGGGCTTTGATCGCCCCTTCGTCTGCCTCGGGCCTTGGGGGGGCGGATCTCTGATGCTTCACGGTCGCTACTGAATGTTCTATTGGAGGAACCTTATTCACTTATGCATGCTCACAACCACACACAAATGGATGCAGGGATGTATATGTAGATATCATATGCAGATGGATATGTGATATGAATGTATATGTCAAAAGTCAAAGTCAACTTTATTGTCAGAACTGCAATATGTACAGGACATACACAGGATTGAAATTGCATTTCTCTCTTAGTCCCTCGGTGCAACAGTAACCATTTAAACACTAAACACTAAACAATTAATAAACAAGCATAACATGAAATAATAAAAGTTTAGTACTGTCCTGAGTTTTTTGCATAGTAGTTTTTCATAGAGTATAAAAAGTTTCACCAACACCAAAAACAACAACATTTAATAAACACAATCATAAAATGAAATAGAGTGTAATACTATGTATAATATAATATATGTATATATATTTGTAGGTATGGGTATGTTTATTTATGGAAATCTACTGCAAGGTCATGAATATTATTAGTCTTTATGCATGTGTATTTTGTTGCTGTGTTTTGTCATGTGCTTTGCAGGATTGCGGACGGAGGTTGGGTATGTTTGCCTTGTGCTCTTTTTGTGGATAATTGTTGTGTTTTGTTGTCTTACTTTCTATCTTTCCTTTCTCTCTTTAAAATAAAAAAAAATCATATCGGTGTGAGAGGATGGCTGTGAGGTGAGAAGGGAGGCCATCTATAAAGGGGGGAAAAATGACAGCAACTGAGATAATTCTGTCTACGACAGGTAAGATGTTGTCTACTCATGACTATTCTGCATAGCAACATAAATAATAGCGCATTTTAATATTAAAGAGTTTAAAGGAAATTGTGGTGTTGATTTAAGGGACATTACTGCTAAAATATAAAAAGAAACCATTTGTTTTTGAGAAAACAATTTCTTACAAATCCAACTAAATTCAATGATTTAAACAAAAAAAATATATAAAAAAAAGTAATTGTATACTACCAGGTTTTGCATATGTGTGTATATATTGTGATAATTTTCATATAAAAATGATTTATCCAGACATTTTAAACAGTCAACAATTTTACTCACATTGATAATCGATCACCTTCATAACTAAAATGGCAAGGATACATTTTGTATTATTTTACTATATATTTATTCCCTTTTATTTATTTAAGAATAATGTCATTGTTTGCACTAATTTATATACCTTATGTATATTTATATATATAGTTTTGGGGTTTTTTGGGTCTCAAAAAGACCTGAGATGAACGGACAATGGAAAGTTTTGAAGGGTGTTCATGTAAGACGCTGAGGTTTCATTCTTTTGAACCAGTTATGAATGTGTAACAATCGAGATGTTAGTGCATATTGTGCATGTGCCTTCACCACAGGACACAACAGTCATGTGCCAATTACCAACTTTTTGAGCCTCTTGGTTTCACTTGACATCTGTGTGTAGTGTCACTTGTGTCTCCCTCTTTCAGAAACTGCAAACATGAAGAATTATAAACGACAATCCAAAAAGCCTCAGCGGTGTACCACTCAAGTGTACACCACTGAGGATTTTTTTTAGATTGGATAACATATATAATGAGACATCCAGGCATCAGAGCACCATGTGAGAAGCGTTTTCCTTCACAACTGGTTGCACTTTCTTGCCCTGTGAACTCCAACGTACCCATTATGTTATGTAATGATTCTTGCCTGCCATTAATCACAAGTCTTCCAGCTCCGCGGCAAATTGAATGTGTTCTGTCTGCACCATTATTGGTGACTCACTCATTCCAAATGAATAGTATGAATTCTCCAATAACTGCATCATGTTCCAGGTGTGTGTCTGCAGCTTCACAGTACTACATTAAAGAACCATGCATACTATGGTTCTCCAAAGGTTCATAGTTACATAACCTCCATTATCACCAAGTTCCATCAGTTTATCCTTAGGTACGTTACAACCATGTGTTTCATGCTGTTAGGCTGCAGCGAGGCTGCAGCGAGGCTGTACAGTTGAAGCTCCGCTCCATCGCGCCAGCAGAGAGTGTCCCGTCGCCGCCGGTCCCTACGCCGGGGGTCTGCTCGTTTAATTTTTACCGGATGCGCGTTGGGAGCGATCGCAAATACACTAAAAATTGAACTAAAACATAAAAATAACAATTATACTTTATTTATAAAGCCATTAAAAAAACCACAGCTGCAACAAAGTGCTGTACACATGAAATTAAGAACATATAAACAAAAGATGAGATGAAATCATGAAAAACAACAGTCATGTGTTTAATACAGAAGTGGGTTGAGCCTAACCAGGGGTTGCTAGGTGAGGGGCTGGACTCAGGTTGGGGTGGGTTGTGGCTGCGGTTGGCTGCGGTTTGTGACGTCACAAACCGCAGGAAGTGCAAAACGAACTGTATTTTATCAAAGATAAATAAATCTACTTAGAGTAAATAAACCACTGGGTGCATTTTTTTGGCCTTAGGACTGTTTTTTTATGAAGTAAATACCCAAAGTTGAGTAAAAAAACATTAAAAAGTGAATTTTGAATATGTGGTCCCCTTTAAGATTATAACAACTTTTCCTTTTTACAAAATGCTCTTTGAAAGTTACTGAAATATTATTTCAACTCAGTATCTGTAAAATTGGAAAGTTAAAGCCATTTTCGTGTTTGAAAAGGTTGTCCAGTTGTGGTGGCCATGCTGAACGTGGTTGACTCCACAAAATTAGTCGTACATGTCCATCATTGTTTCATTGGAAGTCGTCCAGAGGTTCATTAGGCTAACAGACACAATTGCACAAAAGCAAAAACATGATCAACTTTAGCTGTCGGTGGAAGACAATTTTGAGTAGTGACTCACTATTTCAGTAACTTTCATTTTCTGTTTTTGTAAAGGTTGTTGGTAAATACATTTTACGTTGTGTTTCCATGCCGACAAGAACTGGGATGCAAGTTATGGCTATGTACTGTTTTCAGTATACAGTGGTCAAGCTGATGAAGCTGTCTGTGGCCGCCATGTGTCTGTCTTCCTCTCCACCCTCTTACTGCATGTCCTCTTCTTCTCTGCCCCCCTGAGCTTGTCATTTCTCAGACAATGAAAGTCAGAATATGTACATCCTGTACCATCTGGCAACACACAGAGAATGTGATTGAGTTCAGAGCTTCTGTAGTTTTCACACCAGTATTTATTTTGTTTATTTAGTTACTTGTTTGCTTTTGTCCGTGATGTTGTACACAGACACAGCAACTCAGTTACATTTAATGCCCTCTTGGATTTGCGTTGATACATTTAATCTGACTCTGTTTCTTCGCTATAAGTACAATTTAAGTTACAATAAAAAACAACATTATCTTGCTATTTTTGTACCTTCTATCATGTTTTACTCTAATTTTCAACCCCTTCAGTTCAGCTTTTTCTAATCTTTCTTTTTCTAATCTTTCAACTCACCCCTAAACCAGATTATGCTTTTTAAACCATTCACAAAAATACATTGAATAATCAATATAATACACTACATGCATGATCTAGAGGCTTTATTTTGCAGCAGATATTTTTGAAAGATTTTTGACAGCTGCTCACAACTCACACTAAAATAAGCACTTTAAGATACCCCAAACAGAACTTCTTCGTAGTAGTCGTGGTGTGAGTTTCTGAAAGCATGAGAGAGGTGCGGTGCCACAGAGTTGAAAGAGTATTCACTGGAGCCTCAAGATGCTGTTGACATGAAAAAGGCAGATGCTGTTAGCACTTTGAGATTTTTATTAATGAAAAGTGCATTATAAATTGAATTCATTATTATTATTATTATTATTATTATTATTATTATTATTATTATTATTATTATTATTATTATTATTATTATTATTATTATTATTATTATATAAAGTGTGTGTGGCTCAAAAAAGAGACTAAAGACCATTATGGTTGTGATTCTCTGATAGGTAAACCCATACATATTCAACAGGATATGTCCAGCCTTCCTGAGAAATTGCTTTGAGGCCGCAATCAAAATTCAATAGATGTAAAGCCATACGGGCTTGAAAATTATGTAGGCACGTAACCAGAAACTGACAGGGGAGCCTAATTATAGGTTGGTGCTGATGTCAATTTGTGAATCATCAGAATATAAATTGAGTTTGAGACCAGTGTGGGAGGTGATTTGGTCAAGGGGGAGCATGCACAGTAAATGATGAAGAGGAGTGGTCCTAGTAAAGAGCCTTGATGAACTCCCTGGTTTATCAGGGCTGTAGGGGAACAAGAGTTACCCCATGTTGACAAAATGCTTCCTTCCAAACAAGTAAAACTGAAACCCCAAGAGAGCTTGCATACTAATACATACTAACCATAAATACTATGGTTCTCAAAAGGTTTATGGTTACATAACCTCCGCTAAGTAAAGTTCCACCCGTTTCTCCTTAGGTACTTTACACCATTTGTTTCATGCTGTCAGAATAGCGACCCTGTTCTTGTACATGTAACAGTTAAATATCCTGTCAAGAAGGATAATGTGAGAAAAGGGATCAAAGGTAAAGAATAATGAGTACACTTATGTGTTCTGTGTCTGCAGCAACGAGCAGTGTACTGTGGTGTGTTCTGACACTTGATAAAAGGGGTCATGGACGTCATGATGCATGTAGATTGGCTTGAAGTTGCTGAGGTCTCGTATGGATTCAAACTAGATCCTTGTCACTGGGACTGATGTTAGTGGAAAGAGCAGGACGGAGGAGCAGAAGCTGCCTATGGAAAAGCACTGGGAAAATGAACTGGTGGCACAGAGAAACACAGAGCAGCACAAGATAGAAACTGAACACAAAAAACACAACTAAAAAGAAACGTGAAAACAACCCCAAAACAGAAAACTAAATGCTAAAACACATATATGAACAATTTCTTGATGATGAGGTGACAGAGGCCAGGTTTAAACAGAAGGGATAAGTACAGGTACCTGCATGTCTCATTGAATAAATTGTATTTCATGTACAGTATAGCCTAAAAGTTCAGTTGGATAAAGCATGTCATAATATTCTGCCAGAACACTTTTTCCAGCCTGTGTTAACTCAGGAGCAAAATGAGTACCCAGATAGATGACTGGATTAACACATATATAAAACCCCTTGATTCATTTATTGGTGGATGATTTGGTGACAGCACTATGATAATAATGTACTGCTGTAAGGGTATTACACGTAAACATGGTTTATGCAGTGTCTAAAATTGCATTTGGTTTTATGGTCCTGTTTACCTTTTCATTGACTTGGTTGTTTTTATCTCTCCATGCACAAGACACTCCTGTCTGCAGCTATGCTTTTAAATTAATTCATTTTTATGGTGTTTTGTGATCAAACACTCAATGTGTTGCTAAGCTTAGTAGCTATGTGCAAACAAAACATGCTGTCAGGCTCCACAACTGCTCATTGCGAAGGCAGTTTGATAAAAGTTAATGAGGCGTTCTTCATCATGCTTCATATAATTCACAGAATCAAAGAATTAATGTAAATATGCTTGTATACAAATTATTGTTAAGATTAAAGCTTATGGTATTCTTAAAAAAATGCATATTGCTTTCTGTCTTTCATGTCAGAATTGTAAACTACAACAATCTTATGCTGAGAAGGACAGAGTTATGGTAGTTTTGATCAAAACCTGTAAATGATTTGCACAATATCATGCAAGATTTAGAGATTTTGCTAGATGTACTGTATCCAGAGCACGTGTTTTGAATTACTCTCATCTACTATCACACACAACTTTAGCTCACTGTCTGTAATCTATCAAACTGACCAAGCTATGGTCATTTTTGGGTTGGTTGTCATGTCATATATATATACTGTATATATATATATATA
>JBBPBX010006801.1:13325-25124 GCA_038048925.1 Garcialebias charrua
AAGATGGGCAGCACGGTGGAACAACTGGTAGAGCTGCTGCCTCTCAGCAAGAAGGTTGTCAGTTCAAATCCCGGTCCGAGGGCCTTTCTGGGTAGAGATTGCATGTTCTCTCTGTGCATGTGTGGGTTTTTTCCGGGTAGTCCGGTTTCCTCCCACAGACCAAAAACATGCATGTTAGTTTGATTGGTAAATCTAAATTGTCTCTAGGTGTGAGTGAGAGAGTGAATGGTTGTTTGTCTCGTTTGTCTCTATGTGGCCCTGTGATGGACTTGTAATGGAGTCAAGGGTGTCCCCCACCCCTCACACAGTGATTGCTGGATATGGGCAGATAGATAGATACATTTGTTTAATCCCAGGGGGATTATACATTGTATTTGTAAATATAAACAAAGTAAAACCCTATTTCTGTTTACTATTACTTATCAGTGAAAGCTTGATTATGTGTTTCTTGTAATGTCACAAGTAATCCGGTGTTTACTACAAAAGGTTTATCAGATGGACATCCACAGATTACTTTCTAAGAGTTTAATCAAACTGCGTCCATGCGGTTTGGTAGATATTTTCCTAAAACAAATAAACACACACACGTGGAAATGAGCAAAAACACGATCACCTCTCACTTTGGCAGTGGGACATAAATTATTTCTTAATCCAAACTTCATTAAATACTGCAAAGTCTTGTTTCTAACACTTGTTTGCTACCTTTGTTTGGTTACATTACATTACATTGGGAGCAAATCACTTTTGGTCTTATTTAGTAGATTTAGTTTATGAATAAACTTCTTTCATAATTGTGGTTTTCTGTAAATGATCAGAGAAAAATGTGGAAATAGTGAGAAGAGTGCACCAAGGTTTATAAAGCGTAATGTGCTTTTCCAAACACTTGATGAGGCCAAAGAGCAAACATGCAATGTCTGATCATGTGAGGAGCGACACCGCCATCTTGTGGCCAATATGTATAAAGACGTTACCGTTTTGTGTTTTTTTTTCAAGCTTTTGCAATCACATCTTCATAAATGCATTTATCATGAAAATGCACGTGTCTGAGAGCACAGAACTAAAAGATGCACAAACAGGAAAGCTATTTACAACTTTACTTCATGTGTTTATGAAAGATGGAGCGCTCAGCTGTGACTGGTTACTATGGAAACTGGGAGAACAGGTGGAACATGCATGGAGTCTTTACAGAGAGGCCCTAAATATGTGTCTGATGTTTATGAAGGGAAAGTAAAATATGCCTTAGCTGTCAAGTTGACCATTTGAGAAAACGGAGGAGAGAAATCAGTCAGGAGAGTCAGAAGTGGATTAAATGTTCAACTGTGACAAGAGGCCGTGAGCAGGATGGGATTGGGAATAATAATAAAAAAGAACTGGTTTAAATTCTCTGAGCTTTAGATTAAAGTAAGTGTTTATGACAAAGTTAGGATTAGTTTAGGGGAAAATAGGAAGCTGTAAAGGAGAATGTGAGTTTGTGTTGGCTCTGCGACACAGAGGTTGCTGCATGTAGAGAGGCTTGAACCTCAGCTGTTGTTATGAACCAAGAGAGCTCACTAACTGAACAGCTGCAAGAGCCAAGAAAGCAAAAGTTATTACTGTGCTGAGCAGTTGTCTTGTGTTGAGCCACTGAGTACTTTAATAAGTAAAAAAAAAAAAACTTTTTTTTTTACATGCATACTGTATTTTACTTCTGCAGAAAGACCAAAGAAGGCTAGATCATTTACTAAATACGTTGACTTCATGTATTTTACTAAGAAATAAATCTTGATACGCACCCATCTTCGCCATCCTGTTTGATGCAAGTTAGTGACATTTTATGACAGCAGTTTGTAGTTTCATGGAGAAGATGAAGGAAAACCCCTCTACTTTCGAGCCAGAAGGTGCTTTGCTCTGCAGCCAAAGCAGGTCCCTTGCAGTGAGCTCATTAAAGCACTTGGGGACAGGGAGGGAAGCCAATGTAAAATGTCAGTAACACCACAGTCGCGGCAAAGCCAGTGTGCCTTAATGAAAAAAGAAAAGGGATAATATATTATACTTTTTTTTTAATTACAGATGGAAATGTGTGAGTAGGATTGTGCAGGTCTGTACCTTCAGATGCGGGAAGAGGGCCACCTGCATCGTGAAGGACCCCACTCACCCAGCACACAAACTTTTTGCCCTGCTCCCCTCAGGCAGAAGGTTGAGGAGCATTAATTGTAGAACCACTAGACTGAGGAACAGCTTCTACCCTGAAGCTGTTAGACTCATGAATCCCTAGTCAGGGTTATCACTGTAAAATAAATCGTTGTGAAGAAAAAAAATCACTGTAATGCCACTTGATTGTTGATATGTGCTGCTGACTATCCTTGATGCTGATCTCATGCTGCTGATTTATTTAATGCTGTTGATTTATTTATTTCATGTTGCTGTGTTCATTCGTCCTCATCTGCTCACACAGACTCATGTTCGTGCTGCTGCTGTTTTGGTGCATTGTTTTGAACTATTAGTGCTTAGTGTATTCTTGATTTAACGTATTTCTTAGTTCATTTCTTAGATTTTCTTACTGTTTTTCTTCACCATTTGTATTTTTGTTGGATGTAACTGCATGGGACCCTGTGTACATAGTTCCCTTTCAGTCATGTCTCTCGGTGCAACATATGCTATGGGAATTGTGCCCCTGCACGATTACCTGTAGGAATACATTCACGCCTTTAAGGCAAGGGCGTCAGCGTTGCGCCAGAGGCCCCGCCCTCTGGGTACTTAAGCCGCTGACGCCCATCCAACTTCCTTTATTTGCCCTTCACCTCGCTTAAGCCTGAACTACCTCTCTTTGCGGGACTTCTCTGTTGCTTCATCGCTCAACTAGAGGTGAGCTTGCTCCCTACACAGAGCGTACGGAGAATTGTTCCTGCGTACTGCTGGGCTAGCGAAAGCTAGTCCGGCACATTTTATCTTAACCCCAAATTTTTTTCTTCTCCTCTCTCCACAGACTGGTTCGCTCAACGGCGCTAACTGCGTCACACCGCTACCCCTGCTAATTCGTAGCGGGCTAGCCAGTCAAAGCGACACGACGGAGGAGACGTCTCAAAATAAAAGGAAAAGGATTCTGGAAGGACTCGCCCACCTTATCTCGGACATGCCTCCGGAGAAAGGAAAGCAAAAGACAAGACTTCCAAGGAAAACCAGCAGGACGGCGAGCCCAACCTCGCGTGCCTGTCCTAGAGGATGCAGTTTCTCCCTCGCAACGACGGACACCCACGAGGCCTGTCCCGTCTGCTTGGGGATGTTACACACAAAAATGGCGTTGGATGTGCCCGACTCTTGCCCACACTGCAGTCAGATGCTCGAGGCGGTGAGGAGGCACCGGGCGGACTTCGTCTCCAAGGCCATGGGCGCCGCTGCAGCGCCAGTGGACCCAGACACCACCGAGCTCCTCACTCCCACACCAGAACTCGAGAACATGGCTCTGGATGACAGCACACGAGTCGAATGGGGTGACAGCCCTGACGTGCTGGCTCCCATGGAGGACTTAACAGTTAAATTCGACACTCAAGGCATAATGAACGAGGACGAGATCTCGATTTAAGCCTCAGGCGAATTTTCCGCGGAGGACGCAGACGTCGAATACGAGAAACAGGGAGAAGATCTCTCTCGCACAACGGTACCTGTGCTCCCGGAAACTGACTTTTCCATCCCTGCTCTGTTCGACCTGTGTCACAGAGCAACGGACGCGCTACAGATTCCATGGCCAGAACCTCCGCCTCGTCAACAGGTCACGAGGATGGCAGGAAACTATTTTTACTCAAAGCAGCAGGCCGCCACGAGGCAGAGGATGCCCGTGTTCTCGGACTTCCTTACGGAGCTGACTCGCACCTGGGCTCAGCCCAGAGCTCTCATGCTTTTACCACTCTCGCAGTTTCTCAACGTGGATGGGATGGATGAGGTGGGAATAGCCAACGTGCCTCAAATTGAGGACACGCTGGCATCTCACCTGGCTCCCAAGTCATCCTTGGACAAAACCAACTCTTCCCAGCAAAGCCTGTCGATCTTCAGCTTCTCTGCTCGAGAAATGCTACAGAGCTCAGGGACTCGTGGCGTGCGCGATGAACGCGTCCGCGTTGATGCAGGCTTACCTGACTGAAAAACTGCAACAGCTCCAGGTAACAACGGACAAACAAGCTGCCGCTGACTTCCTGGATGAAGCCCGCAGGGCAACAGACTTTGTGTTCCGCATGATGGGAACAGATGCTGTTGCTCAAGGCAGAGACATGGCGGAAGTGGTCATCGCGATACGCCATCTGTGGATGACTTTAACTGACCTCCCCGAGGGACAAGAGGTGCCTTTTCTCCACCACTCGATAGAACCGGCGGGATTGTTTGGGAAAGCTCTGGATCGAATTCAGACCAAGCTGGACCAGAGGCGCAAACAGGCTGAAGCTCTCCGGGTGGGCATTCCCAGGAGAACCATCGCACCCCCCTAGGGAGTCTGCTGGGGGCAGACCTGCGCAGCCTCGACACCGCTCAGCAACACGTGCCTCACTGCAAAAGCGACCGGCGTACGAGGACGAGCACCGGCAGAATCAACCGCCCGGTCCACCTCGAACCGAACATGCTTGGAGCAAAAACAGGTTTGTCCCCCGCCAGGCGGTCAGACACAGGGCCTCCTCGGCGAACCGGGACACCAGACAAAAGCGTGTCTGATGAACCAGGTCCACGTCTTGATTTTACACGATCACCCACCCACGCGGTACAGGGAATGATCTTTTCATGTCCAGATTTTATTTGCAGCATGGTACGAAAAGCTGGTAACTCTGTTGCATGCACAAATCATGTTTTTCCTGCTGTGAGTGACATAAAGTAAAATATATCGTTACATCTAAGCATAAATAAAGCTAAAAAAACAGACCCTCTCTGTTTTATTGACTAAAAAAACCCAACAACAAACACAATAACTTCAGCAGAACGGGTCCCTCTGGCCTGCTAGCTGACATAAAGGGAGGGGGCCATTTCCCCCCCTCCCTCATGGCTCACAGGGTGTTAGCCTAATCAATAAGCCCCAGCAGGGTGCCTCTGTTCCATCTGTAGCGGACAGGCACAGAGGCGTCTGCAAGCAGGCCCCACACCCCTCATGGAGACAGGTGAGGGAGGGTCACATGCTCCAGCCCCCACTCCGTTGTGAACCATGGGTCAGACAATATACAAACCAAGCAAACACGTGACATGTCCGCGCCCCAAGGATGAGCGCCAAAAGAATCTGACGACCCATTTTCCTGGACACCCATTCAACGGCTCCCAGTAAGGGCCGGGGGGGGCACGGCAGAAGCCCACAGGCCACCACAAGCTTCACACGTTCACAAAGGCAATTGTGATCAAACTGCTGTGCGTAAACAAACCAGGGCTGAATCAGATTCCTCTTCCTCTTAATCGAAGGGAACTGAGCTCTCTGTCACCAACCAATTTAAAGTCTGCTAAGCGCAAAGAACCATCTCCACGTTCTCACGCTGCAGCTGTCCCCTTATCATTGATGGGCGACACGCAATGTTCAAACAGTGATCCTGCAGCACGTGACCATACTCACTGTGCTGGTTCAGTTCTGCTCTTAAACAATATCCCCCCACCGGGTGAAACATAGACCCTGGGAAGTTTGTCTGGCTCCAACGCCCTGTTAAGGCCAGAGACCAGTAAACCAGACCCAACCAAGGAATGGGTTGGGGTCAGGAGATCTGCTCGCTTACAAAACTTGCAGCTCTTCAGTCCCATGACCCCCAACAACAAGAGGAAAAACAGACATTCTGTTCCACTTTTGTCTAATAATGACAACAGATTGCCTCTGCCCTCGAACACTCTCAACCAGAGTAGTATGGCAGCACATCTGCAAAAAGGCCCTCTCCCTAACATGGTTGACCCTCAGGGGATCACAGAATCCAGGGCCCTTGGAGGAGAACTGGTTCCACCAACTGCTCCTCTTCAGGGACAAACTACGTCTTATAATGTTTGCTACTTTTTGCTACTTTTTTCTTTTTCTTTTGTCTATTGTTTAATGTACTTGTACCATTGCTGTTCATTATTCTTTAGGTTGTAGCAGGTCACTTTCGTAAATGAGCCCTCGAAGCTCAATAAGATTTACCTAACTAAATAAAGGTTGAATGAATGAATGAACGTCACCAGAAGGAGCACTTCTGGGAACTAGACTGGGAACTGTGGAAATTTTCAGCTTGATGGCAGAAAGGAACAAGCTGGTGGCATCAGGCCTGCCAGAAAATGTGGTAAAAACCATCCAGAATGCACGCGCTATGTCAACACAGTCTCTTTACACACAGAAATGGCGTATTTTTGAAGCTTGGTGCACAGAAAGAAATATTATTTCTTATTCATGTGACCTGGCTCAGCTCCCGACTTTTCTTCAGGACCTACTGGAAAAGGGTCGTTCTTTCTCAACAATTAAGGTGTTCCTATCAGCAATTTCAGCCTGCTACGAAGGCTGGGGAAACAGGACGCCTGGCGTGCATCCAATAATAATAAGATTTATGAGGGGCGTGCTAAGAATGAGACCCCCAGCAAGATCCTGACCCCTGGTTGGGATCTTAGTCTGGTCTTGGGGGCTCTCTGTGATCCCCCATTCGAGCCACTGAGTGAGGTTAAAATAGATTTATTATCTTATAAAACCGCTCTTCTCCTGGCCCTTTGCTCAGCGAAACGTGTGGGTGACCTCCATGCCTTCTCTGTACATCCAATGTGTACCAGATTCACCCCTGACAGGTAAAAGGTCACCTTAAGGCCTAATCCCGTATGTATTCCCATTTTTAAACCCTAGAAGTCTGGATTTTGATCTCTCCTCTTTTCCACCTGCTCCTGTCCTCACTCAGAAACAGGAAAGGCTGAAGGCTCTCTGCCCCATGAGAGCTTTAAGCACTTACATGCAGAGAACAGCCGAATGGAGAAAAACAAATCAACTGTTTGTGTGCTTTGCAGCACCTGTTACCGGAAAGGCCCTATCAAAGCAGCACCTCTCACACTGGGTGACTGAGGCCATTAAAAGGGTGTACAGTAGCAAAGGTCAACAGGTGCCCTCTGGAGTGCACACTCACACTACTCTGGGCTTGGCCACTTCGTGGTCACTGTTCAAGAGTGTACCAGTTGTAGACATTTGTGCTACGGCGAACTGGAGCTCAATAAACACTTTTGCAAAGCATTACAGTTTGGATGTTACTGCGTGTGATGTCACTCAGGATGTCCTTTCTAACACACAGTAGAAAGTAGCCTTGAGATGCCTGCTGATCAAGGGCAGACGTTCACACTAGCATGCATTTTACTGAGCATTTCAAGGGCGTGAATGAATTACGTTCCCATAGCATATGTTGCACCGAGAGACATGACTGAAAGGGAACTGAAAGTTATGCACCATAACTCATGTTCCCTGAAGGAAGGGAACGAGGTGCAACATATCTGGCCCTTTCAATGCTGAAAGCTCGGTGAAGTGCATTTTGGAGGAAGTTGGATGGGCGTCAGCGGCTTAAGTACCCAGAGGGCGGGGCCTCTGGTGCAACGCTGACGCCCTTGCTGTAAAGGTGTGAATGTATTCCTTCAGGTAATCGTGCGGGGGCGCAATTCCCATAGCATATGTTGCACCTCATTCCCTTCCTTCAGGGAACATGAGTTATGGTGCATAACTTTCAGTTTTGTTCCACCTCATGTACCACATGTGATGTGAATGACAATAAAGACACCTTGACCTTGACCAATGGGGTACCCTCAAAGTTAGACTATCAGTCCATCATAGAGCACACAAATATGCTTTTGTGTATAAAATACTGATAATTTAACCTAAAATGCAAGTTTTGGGGTTGTGACAGGAAGCAAACCAACCCAACCAGAAAGAGAAGTCCAACTTTTGAGCCAACTTTTTTAAACTCCTTACATTGAAGTGTCAGAGTAAATACCATGCTGTCCATCAAGGTTACATCATGATGATGTTTTTATTTTTTATTTTCAATTTAAACTGGGGTGAGGAAGGTCGTCTGGCCTCGTGACACAAAAAGAATTTGGAATTATGGGCGATTGAAAGCTTTTCTGGATCAGATTCAAGAAGTGCTGATGAAACAAGACCAAACATCCCAACGTGCAGATGAAAGATCTGCACATGTGCGAGCCTTCACTCCGCCCCTGCCACGCCGGGATTAGTCCTATCCTGGGAGAGCAGCTACGCTCACAAGTGTGCAAACACACAGATGTGCACCGACACTTTCAGAGTAGCAATATATTTACAGAACAAGAGGAAAAGCAAAGTTGGTGCTAGAAAAAAACAAAGAATAAAAATAGATTATTGTGTAAATATAAGGATCAGCATATTTATAATCTTCAGTGGAATCAAACTGTAAATTTTATATTAAAATATAAGTTATCTAATAGTTCTGTCATTATTATTAACCAATTTTGTATGAATAACAGTGTTCGGGTGACATAAAAAAAATCCTTATGCTTTAATACATATGAATGCGTTAATGCATTACTTGATCAAGTAAGTGATGAAATCACTGTTCCTAAATGTTGATTGTTCTTTACAATAATTCAGGGGTGTCCATATGTGGGCCAAAACTATCAGGATGAAAGGACTTGTGGGCCACAGATATGTGAATTTAACTCTCAACGGGCCTCATGCAAGAACATGTTCGTATTTTTATCCTAAATTTCTCTTACTTTTGTTCGTATGAAGCGTTCGTACGAACATGCCACGTCAGATTCAACAAACTCTTCTATCCTCAGGAAAAGTGTGTAAATGAGCTGCGTACGTATGATGAATTGCACCTGTTCTATCCACCTGCTCGTGCACGCGGAGAGGTCATTTACATAATTCCCACCCCTCAAAACACCATATAAGGCTACGTTTCCTGCCTCAGAGAGCAGGAAGTGTCCGTTCATAAAATGACAGCGAAAAGCCAAAGAATGGCATGAAATAACCACTGCTGTTAATGTTGTGTCTCCCGTGGGTCGTACAGTATCAGAAATCAAGAAAAAATGGTTTGATCTGAAAATGGCTTCAGAAAACGTCTCGCCGCAGCACGGTGCTGGAGGTCAAGGAAAGTCTGCGTTACCGAGATGGATGGAAAAATAAATGTCATGTCAAAACTCCAACTGTGCGCTCAACTACAGCACGAGTGCGTGTATGCAGCTTATTACACAAGCGCTCCTGTCTTGTCTGAGGGCTGTTTAGAGGTGTCATAAGCCATGGGGCTAATGCATAGCCTCGATCACCTGTGGAAAATAGTGAGTTATAGGTAAATGATCAGAGAATAATTCCAAATCCTCAATTACAAATTAAAAAGTTACCAACAAGCCAGCCATCTCGCCCCGGCGCACCTGCCGTGAAGGGGGAGGAAGTCTGTAGCTCCAGTGTTTTGTGGGAAAGATTAATAACTGCCGAAGGAATCATTTCCTCATACACTGGAGCTGCAGTCTTCCTCCTTCTTCATGGCAGGAGCGCACAAAACACGGTCCCGTCAGAACCGCTGTCAGAACCACTGTCAGCACACGGGCTGACAGGGTGTTAATTTGAGGAGGGCTTTGATGACCAAGGGGAGCGCACGACTCACCGAAGCCTGCGACACACCAGACAAATTAAACTTAAAATTATAATTCTATTTCAAACAGAATAACCTATTGTCACAAATAATTATGGTGCGTGATTTCTTTGGACTCAAAATATTTTCTGAATAACGAAATATAAAGTTATTAGTGAAGAAAATCCATCTGGATGACAGCAGACTACTGCTCGTAAATTATACGACAGGTCTGGACCACTCGTAGATTTTGTTCGTATCTGAAAAAAATCTTAGGATACGAAAACATTGTTGAATGCCACAAATGCTCCTAAATCACTCGTACGCACAGTTTAAGAACAAATCTGTGCGTACGAACGGTTCTTGCATGAGGCAATGTGAGCAATCAAAAAAGGCGTTCAATACAAGATCAACTGGACTTTATTTGTTGCAGAAAACGTTTCACCCTTCATCCAAAAGGCTTTTTAAATTCAATTCAATTCTGAATCGAGGCGATTCTGGTCCACCAGGGGGGGAAAGCGGTACGCGACCAACACCATTTATGGTGGGGATGGCGTGCTGTTGACTTCAACTCGGGATGTTGTGAGTCGGTGGGCGGAATACTTCGAAGACCTCCTCAATCCTACTGGCACGTCTTCCACTGAGGAAGCGGAGCCTGGGGATTTTGGGTCGGGCTCTCCAATCTCTGGTGCTGAGGTCGCCAAGGTGGTTAAAAAGCTCTGTGGTGGCAGGGCTCCGGGGGTGGATGAGATTCGTCCTGAGTTCCTTAGGGCTCTGGATGTTGTGGGGTTGTGTTGGCTTACGCGACTCTGCAATATCGCGTGGACATCGGGGGCAGTTCCCTTGGATTGGCAGACTGGGGTGGTGGTTCCCCTATTCAAAAAGGGGGACCGTAGGGTGTGTTCCAACTATAGGGGGATCACACTCTTAAGCCTCCCTGGTAAGGTCTATTCAGGGGTTCTGGAGAGGAGGGTCCGTCGGATAGTCGAACCTCGGATTCAGGAGGAGCAGTGTGGTTTTCGTCCTGGTCGTGGAACACTAGACCAGCTCTACACCCTCAGCAGGGTCCTGGAGGGTGCGTGGGAGTTTGCCCAACCAGTTTACATGTGCTTTGTGGACTTGGAGAAGGCATTCGACCGCGTCCCTCGGGGGGTTCTGTGGGGGGTACTCCGGGAGTATGGGGTACCAGGCCCTTTGATATGGGCTGTTAGGTCCCTGTACGACCGGTGTCAGAGCTTGGTCCGCATCGCTGGCAGTAAGTCAGGCTCGTTTCCGGTGAGAGTTGGACTCCGCCAAGGTTGCCCTTTGTCACCGATTCTGTTCATAACTTTTATGGACAGAATTTCTAGGCGCAGCCAAGGTGTTGAGAGGATCCGTTTTGGTGGCCTTAGAATCACTTCTCTGTTTTTTGCAGATGATGTGGTCCTATTGGCTTCATCAGATCGTGATCTACAGCTTTCGCTGGAGCGGTTTGCAGCTGAATGTGATGCGGCCGGGATGAGGATCAGTTCCTCCAAATCCGAGGCCATGGTCTTGAGCCGGAAAAGGGTAGCATGCCTTCTCCGGGTCGGGGAGGAGGTCCTGCCCCAAGTGGAGGAGTTTAAGTATCTCGGGGTCTTGTTCACGAATGAGGGAAAACTGGAGCGTGAGATCGATAGGCGGATAGGTGCAGCGTCCGCAGTGAAGCGGGCGCTGTACCGGTCTGTCGTGGTGAAGAGAGAGCTGAGTCAAAAGGCAAAGCTCTCAATTTACCGATCGATCTACGTTCCCACCCTCATCTATGGTCATGAGCTCTGGGTTATGACCGAAAGAACGAGATCTCGGATACAAGCGGCTGAAATGAGTTTTCTCCGCAGGGTGTCTGGACTCTCCCTTAGAGATAGGGTGAGAAGCTCAGTCATCCGGGAGGGACTCGGAGTAGAGCCGCTGCTTCTCCACATCGAGAGGAGCCAGTTGAGGTGGCTCGGGCATCTGGTTAGGATGCCTCCTGGACGCCTCCCTGGTGAGGTGTTCCGGGCATGTCCCACCGGGAGGAGACCCAGAGGAAGACCCAGGACACGCTGGAGGGACTATGTTTCTCGGCTGGCCTGGGAACGCCTTGGGATTCCCCCAGAGGAGCTGCTCCAAGTGGCTGGGGAGAGGGAAGTCTGGGCCTCCCTACTTAGGCTGCTACCCCCGCGACCCGACCCCGGATAAGCGGAAGAAAATGGATGGATGGATGGATGATATATATATATATATATATATATATATATATATAGTATAT
>JBBPBX010006801.1:30882-59503 GCA_038048925.1 Garcialebias charrua
ATAAGGATTCTTCTCAGGGATATCTTTGTGCAAACCAGCAAAAGATCTGTTTTATTAAAAGGTTAAAAAAGGAGACAGTCGTCTGAAATCACACGGCATTCTAGCCCAAATCAACACAAGCAGATCTACCAGGACAGCTGTGAGTAAGTTTCTGCTTATGTGTGTGTTTTATGAAACATTTATCTAATCAAATACTGAGGAAGAGTGATCAAACAAACAAAAAGGGGAAGGCCTGGCATGTTTTGATGTAATGAATATCTCCAACTACCTTACATGCCACAGTTTTAGCCGATCTTGTGCTGAATAATTACAACATTGTGGCTCTTTTTAAATTTTGAAAATAACATTATCTAGTATTATATGATAGTGCTTATAAAAAAAGGCATTGAGTTGCGATCACATTACGGTAGCTTTTCTTTAGGGAATTATTTGAGGAACCACTAGTTTTACTGACCAGTTTAGTCATTTCACAACTTTACTGACTTCAAAGAAGAAGCTCTGCTAACACTTTCAATCAGAAATGATCAGCCTGAGCGAACCCTCTAAAGCCCAATCCGCTCTCTACAAAACCATCCATGAATATAGAATAAACCCCTTCCTTTAAGGGTCAACGTTCAATGTCTTTGAGCGAATGAATCTGTTTAATTGCTGTCAAATGAAACATTTGGTCAAATCTCATGTACAACATGTTTGTCTTCTTTTTATGCCCTGTGTTAATCTCCACCCTTCACAATTTGACAGAGTTGTGACTTCATCATCACAAGACTTTTTTCATTTCAAGAGTGAGGCAGCTTTTGTGACGTGTGACTGCAAATGACATGCAAAATATCAAAAGATTGTTTCTTTTGACACTTGGCTGAAGTACTGAGGAGATAATTGAGAAGGCAACGTTAATCTCCGCTCACGAGGGAAATCTAGGATCCAGTGAGAATCTAACAGATGTGAGATGTGATTTGTTCACTTGAATCTGGGTTTTGAGTGTTTTATGCGAACATAACTAGAAGCTAGCTTGATGACTCCTCAGATATGCAGCTGTTTGATTTTTTGGGGGGTTGTTATTTATTATCAATCCATACCAGGCCATCATTCCTTGCTGCTGATGTCATTAATATCATTCGTCGCTGGAAGTGAAGACGGAGAAATAACATTTTTGCCCAAGTCTTTGAAACTTGTTGACAGCTAATTAACTTTTGGATTCAACCAAGTTTAAAATAGCTGTCATAGCCACATAATATAAAATTAAATAAAAAAAACACACAAAAATGGCAATAAATCTGTCAATTTCACAAATAATGACCTAAAATTTGTTGTGGTAATAACAGCCCCCAGTATCTGCGTTGGTCCGAAGTGTTAACAGACTGCAAAATAACTTTGTTCAATTTTGCCAATGACTTTTTGGTCTCAGCTCGGTTTAAATGTGTAAAAAAAAAAACTTTATAAACAACTCAATGACTTTTCACTGACATATCAGGACATAATCATTGAGTGTACCGTTAAAACTCTACAGCTAGGAGCCAACACAATTCAAGATGGCTGCCAAAATCAAATGACCTTTGAAAATGTAGAAATGGCTATGAATAAATCTATTTTACAAAATAAAGTGTAAATTTGGTGTGGTTGTAACTGAGGGTCATCATTTCCTAACACGCAATTATCGTAGTCTAAAACTCTGGCATGAAAGAAGATTTGTGTTCAGTAAGGAATGCAGGAACTTCAGTTATTAAAGGGATAGTCCAGATCTTCTGAAGTGGGCTTTGGTGGAAGTGGTATCAACAATAAATATATTATCTGTTGTAGATGGGGCTTATTACATTTGTAATTATCCGTGAAATAAAACTGAATAGTGGCTGTTGTCATGTTGTTTCTCAGCGTGGGAACAAACGGTGAAGCAGGACTAAACCAACATTACCTCTAGAAATAAAGTGGAAGGAGCAGGGGTGGAAACCACTGACTCTAGTTTTAATCCCTGTCTTCTATTACTGGCTGTTTGTGGTCAAAGCTGTCATTGCTCAACCAAAATTTCACCTTTGACAATTTAAGTACAGAGAAGCATTCCTTCATTTTTTTTCTCCAACTTATGACACAGCAAAGCACCACGTTTGGAGCATCACACATGTAACAAGTTAGTCTGTCTGTAAAGTCTGAGTTGGCTTTATCTTTTACCATCTAATATCTTGCCCTCAAACACCAACACATCGGTCTCATTTTCATGCATTCAAATCATCAGACTGTTCAGCCAAATATAGCTTACTGTTCGTATTTTGCATTTGATGGCATTTGGCTGCTGCAGTCAAATCGGTGTTGGCATGCTGGAAACACAGTAAGGGAGTGACCTCTGCGACCATGCTGAAGGTCATGGCCGTCAAAAACTCTCAGTCAGATTGAGCTCAGCAGAAGAAAGAGGCTTTCTGTGCTCAGTCTTCATGAGGCTAAAATCCAAGAAACGAGTCAACAAAGAAGCAAAGTCATTAACCGCTAATTACATTTCTCATAATCCTGTTAAAAACGTTCTCTGAATGTAGATAGTAACATTTTGCTGTTCCACAAACTGTTGAGGTCACAAGAGGAGAAATACATTTCTTTTCTGATAATATGGTATTGGACAATACAATAGGACACAACACAAAATACTTAAAGTGTCTGTGACATCATCTTTTATCTTTGCATATAGTGACACAACATATCTTGTATCATTCAACTATGTTCGTTTTAGCAAACAAAATGATATATTAATGAAAATTCCTTTCAAAGTGAGTTTAAAATTAAAAACCGTGTTTCTTCACGGGACATCCGACTACACGCAAATGCAACATCTGTGACGTAGGATGAAGAGCCTCAGTCTGCGTTTGCCATGAAAACGCATACCGTACTTTTCGGCGTATAAGTCGCTTTTTTAAAACTAATTTGAATGTCCTGCGGCTTATACGTCGAAGCCACATATTTATGGATTTTTTCCCATATTTTTAGACCCATTTTTGACTCAGATATGACCGTTTTTCATTTTGGCAAAAAAATGGTGCAGCACCACTTTTGTCCGCTACGGGGACACTTCCAGAGAGTACACCGACCGTTTCTAACTCATGTGTTCGAAAAACAACTCCTCTGCTTGGACTGACTCTGTCGCTGCCCGGCCTCCTGCTCTGGAGGTAGCTACTATTAGCTGTGTTGTTAGCTGTGTTTTTTAGCAAGATAACTCATAAACCACACCGCGGATTTTCTTGAAACTTACAGAGTGTAATTATTTGGTGGTCATTTACCAAATGTTAGCTGAAGAAGATGTTGTTTAGATAAACAGCTCTTAAACCACTCAGATATTTTTTAGGCTTACAGAGTGTAATTATATGGGTTTAATTTACAAACTGTTGCCATGTATAAGACATTTGAGATAAAATTCGTTTTTTTAGAGACACAACCGTGTTGAGTTAGCTTCGATTTATTTCCGTGTATATTGTAACTAATAGCTCTTAAACCACTCGGCAGATATTTTTTAGGCTTACAGAGTGTAATTATATGGGTTTAATTTACAAACTGTTGCCCTGTATAAGACATTTGAGATAAAATTGGATTTATTTATAATTTATTTTCGTAGTGCACGCGGCCGTTTGGAAGACGTCAAACCGAAACAATTTATAATCCAGCAGATTTGACCATTTCGTGAACGGTTAAGCTCAGGAACCCTTGTGCTATAATGTCAGCTAAGAAATGTTTTTTTCTCAGCAAAGAAATAATTGTTTTTACCGTGTTAATCTTGTAAAGTCCTTCCGTGCTCGCTCGCTTCTGTGGCCGCCATTTTCAGCAGGGCAAATGAGGCGCTGACGCATCGCGTAGCGGTGACGCATAATAGATGTGACTTATAAGGCGAAGCAGCATATTTATGGATTTTTCCAAATAATTCCCAATAATTGGACAAAGCGGCTTATACACAGAAGCGACTTTTACGCCGAAAAGTACGGTACTCATTATCTGCCAGATCGCCTTTTTTTTTTTGTTTAACTTGAAAAATGCAGTTACGTTGCGTCACATTTGGGTGTTCTAATATCATCAGTGAACAAGTGAGCCTTTTCACTTTCCCAAAAGATTTAAACATTCGTCAAGAATGGAATAAATAAAGCTGCCCCCCCCCCCGGAGCTCCCTCGCTTCCTGAAAAGGTAAGACTTAAATAAATACGGGTGCAGACCTAAATTAGAACCTGCTGTTTCTTGTTCATCTAACTTTCTGCTTCCCAAACTGAAGACAAATAGCTCAAATCTTAACTTAGATTGATAAGTTTGTCAGGTTTTAAATTGTCCGCCATTAATATGTAAAAGGGGCTTTCTAAAGACTTTCTTCATCCTACGTAACAGATGTTGCATTCGCGTGTAGTCGGATGTCCCGTGAAGAAACACAGTTTTTAATTTTAAACTCACTTTGAAAGGAATTTAAATTAATATATAATTTTGTTTGCTAAAACGAGCATAGTTGAATGATACAAGATATTTATGTTGTGTAACTATATGCTAAGTTAAAAGATGATGTCACAGACACTTTAATGCCTATTGTGAGAAATGGTTAGTTAAAATTTCTATCTTTGAACCCATTCCTAACTCTTAAATGTTACTAATGGTCTATATAATTTAGGTACAATTTCTTTCTTTTGCACATGTGTGAATGCAAAACTAATCAATTCAAAGGCCAATAATTCCTTCAAGGAACACATATAATCCTTTGAGGCTAGCGTTTTAAACTAAAATTGAGAAATTACAAAGTTGTAGTTGTTTAGGTCAAACCTTAAATTTATCATTATTCACATGTGACTTTCCAAGATGTCACCCTCAATATGTATGTAGAATAAAGTATGTTTTATTAATAATTCAGAGCTACTACCAAAACCAATTTTAGCTAAATACAGTAGTCCCTCAATACTTTATGGTTCAACTTTCACAAACTCACTGTTTCTCATGTTTTCAACGTAAGATTGTACACGATACACGATTGGCTGATTGACGGAAGGCAAACAACCAGAGAAAATTGTGCTCTGTATCCTGGGCATTGATTGGCTCAGTAACTGTAGTATCAGTCTGCGCTCTTGCGCTGTGCTGTTTAAGGACTAGACAGTCTGGTCCCCATCTGGGGACCGTACCTCTGGTGTGTGTACAGCCCTCCCCTCGCTCCTTGCCTCCAGATGTGCGTCTTGGGGTCACCTTCTCCTGTTGATCCTGTGGCGCTCACAGGGCGCTGCCCGTGTCCTCATGCTCACCTCCCCGAAACCGACAGAGAAGACCTGCTCCAGCGGGGGAAGGTGGGTGGAGGTCACCGTGCAGGGGATGCGTCAGCCTCCGGGTGTACCCCTGCTGCCGCTGTCAGTCCCCGCAGCCTGACGCCTCAAGCTCTTACCCGGTGCAACGCTTGATATATCAAGAAGGACGATATTTATGGATTCCTGTATAAAAATACTAAAATAAATATAAAGTACCAACTTCACGGATTTTCACCCATCATGGTAGTGTCTGAAACGTAACCCCCATGATGAGTGAGGGACTACTGTATCTGTAAAGCTTATAGAGTTGTAGGCCATTTTTTAAAATAATTAATATATTTGGTGGATTTCTTGAATTGGATTGCCTCAGTTATAGACAAACATCCAATTATTAGTTATTTTTGATAGTGCTTTTAAATTAGACAAACAATAAAAGTACAGTAAAGATAAATTCAGTTGTTAAATCCGGTTTCTTCCAGCTAAGATCCACTGCTAAGGTGAAGTCTTGTCTCTCTTTCAGAGACCTTGAAAAGGTGATTCATGCTTTTTTAACCTTTCGTTTGGACTATTGTAATTCATTGTATGTTGGTTTAGATAAATTATCTTTGCATCACTTGCATCTTTGCAAGAGAGGGGCGGAGCTGTCCACTGACCACTACCTGGTGGTGAGTCAGCTCCGATGGTGGGGGAGGATGCCGGTCAGACCTGGCAGACCCAAACGTATTGTGAGGGTCTGCTGGGAACGTCTGGCAGAGTCTCCCGTAAGACGGAGCTTTAACTCCCACCTCCGGGAGAGCTTTGAACACGTTCCGAGGGAGTCGGGGGACATTGAGTCCGAGTGGGCCATGTTCCGCGCCTCTATTGTCGAGGCAGCTTATCGGAGCTGTGGCCGCAAGGTTGTTGGTGCCTGTCGTGGTGGCAACCCTCGAACCCGGTGGTGGACACCGGCGGTGAGGGATGCTGTCAGGCTGAAGAAGGAGTCCTATTGGGCCTTTTTGGCCTGTGGGACCCCGGAAGCAGCAGATAGGTACCGACAGTCCAAGCGGCATGCGGCTCGGGTGGTTGCTGAGGCAAAAACTCGGGCGTGGGAGGAGTTCGGAGAGGCCATGGAGAATGACTTCCGTACGGCTTCGAGGCGATTCTGGTCCACCATCCGGCGTCTCAGGGGGGGAAAGCGGTACGCGACCAACACCATTTATGGTGGGGATGGCGTGCTGTTGACCTCAACTCGGGATGTTGTGAGTCGGTGGGCGGAATACTTCGAAGACCTCCTCAATCCTACTGGCACGTCTTCCACTGAGGAAGCGGAGCCTGGGGACTTTGGGTCGGGCTCTCCAATCTCTGGTGCTGAGGTCACCGAGGTGGTTAAAAAGCTCTGCGGTGGCAGGGCTCCAGGGGTGGATGAGATTCGCCCGGAGTTCCTTAGGGCTCTGGATGTTGTGGGGTTGTGTTGGCTTACGCGACTCTGCAATATCGCGTGGACATCGGGGGCAGTTCCCTTGGATTGGCAGACTGGGGTGGTGGTTCCCCTATTCAAAAAGGGGGACCGTAGGGTGTGTTCCAACTATAGGGGGATCACACTCTTAAGCCTCCCTGGTAAGGTCTATTCAGGGGTTCTGGAGAGGAGGGTCCGTCGGATAGTCGAACCTCGGATTCAGGAGGAGCAGTGTGGTTTTCGTCCTGGTCGTGGAACACTGGACCAGCTCTACACCCTCAGCAGGGTCCTGGAGGGTGCGTGGGAGTTTGCCCAACCAGTTTACATGTGCTTTGTGGACTTGGAGAAGGCATTCGACCGCGTCCCTCGGGGGGTTCTGTGGGGGGTACTCCGGGAGTATGGGGTACCAGGCCCTTTGATACGGGCTGTTAGGTCCCTGTACGACCGGTGTCAGAGCTTGGTCCGCATTGCCGGCAGTAAGTCAGGCTCGTTTCCAGTGAGAGTTGGACTCCGCCAAGGTTGCCCTTTGTCACCGATTCTGTTCATAACTTTTATGGACAGAATTTCTAGGTGCAGCCAAGGTGTTGAGAGGATCCGTTTTGGTGGCCTTAGAATCACTTCTCTGTTTTTTGCAGATGATGTGGTCCTATTGGCTTCATCAGGTCGTGATCTACAGCTTTCGCTGGAGCGGTTTGCAGCCGAGTGTGATGCGGCCGGGATGAGGATCAGTTCCTCCAAATCCGAGGCCATGGTCTTGAGCCGGAAAAGGGTAGCATGCCCTCTCCGGGTCGGGGAGGAGGTCCTGCCCCAAGTGGAGGAGTTTAAGTATCTCGGGGTCTTGTTCACGAATGAGGGAAAACTGGAGCGTGAGATCGATAGGCGGATAGGTGCAGCGTCCGCAGTGAAGCGGGCGCTGTACCGGTCTGTCGTGGTGAAGAGAGAGCTGAGTCAAAAGGCAAAGCTCTCAATTTACCGATCGATCTACGTTCCCACCCTCATCTATGGTCATGAGCTTTGGGTTGTGACCGAAAGAACAAGATCTCGGATACAAGCGGCTGAAATGAGTTTTCTCCGCAGGGTGGCTGGACTCTCCCTTAGAGATAGGGTGAGAAGCTCAGTCATCCGGGAGGGACTCGGAGTAGAGCCGCTGCTTCTCCACATCGAGAGGAGCCAGTTGAGGTGGCTCGGGCATCTGGTTAGGATGCCTCCTGGACGCCTCCCTGGTGAGGTGTTCCGGGCATGTCCCACCGGGAGGAGACCCAGAGGAAGACCCAGGACACGCTGGAGGGACTATGTTTCTCGGCTGGCCTGGGAACGCCTTGGGATTCCCCCAGAGGAGCTGCTCCAAGTGGCTGGGGAGAGGGAAGTCTGGGCCTCCCTACTTAGGCTGCTACCCCCGCGACCCGACCCCGGATAAGCGGAAGACAATGGATGAATGTATCTTTGCATCCTTTACAATCTGTCCAGAACGCAGCAGCTCGTCTTTTAACAGCAACTAAAAAATATGAACACATAACCCCTGCCCTTGCTTCCCTCCACTGGCTCCCTGTCAACTTCCGGATTGATTTTAAGATTGTATTGCTTGTTTTTTAAATGTTAAAAGGTCTGGCCCCGTCATTTTTATGTGATCTTATTAACATCTACACTCCAGTAAGAGCACTCCGGTCTACCAACCAGTTTTTCTTAGATGTCCCCAGATCCAGAATGAAATCCAGAGGTGATCGGGCTTTTGCGGTTGCTGTTCCAAAGCTGTGGAACGGTTTACCTGAGAATTTAAAGACCGCTCAGACTGTTGAGACTTTTAAATCTTTGCTCAAGACTCCTCTGTTTTCCTTGGCATTTGATCCACGCAGTCTGAGAACAAATTTTGAGCAGATGTTATTGTTGTTGTGTATTTGCTGTTAATTTTATTATGTTTCAGTGGCATTAGATGCATTTTACTCTTTTATTTTTGTTTTTTAACTGTAAAGCACTTTGGTCAGCTTCTGTTGTTTTTATGTGCTTTATAAATAAATTGACATTGACATTGACATTATTACTTGTCCAGTGGTTCATGATACATTTTGCTAACAGAAAAAAACAGGATTGACTCCAGCAGTTGGATTGGCTCCAAAATTCCATCAATTGGAGAAAACTTCCAATGATACATTTAAGTTAAGTTTAGTAAAAAATATAATAATCCAATGGTTCATGAGATATTGCAACAGACACATAAACAAAACGCAGACACAGACAAAAACATATTCTACCTTTTTGTCTTTATTCACTATAGCTGCTTGTTAAAGCATAAATTTAATGCTCATATTCCCCGGTCCCCGGTTCAAATCCCGGTCCGGGGCCTTTCTGGGTGGAGTTTGCATGTTCTCTCTGTGCATGTGTGGGTTTTCTCCGGGTGCTCCGGTTTCCTCCCACAGTCCAAAAACATGCATGTTAGGCTGATTGGTAACTCTAAATTGACCCTGGGTGTGAGTGAGACAGGTCCCTCTTGTAAATGAGTCCCCGTGGCTCAACGAGGCTAGCCTGTATAAATAAAGGCTGAATGAATATTGTAGCTGCTTTTCTTTGCAGACAATGCACACTTCTTTACTCAGTCAAAGTAAAAAGATAATCTGTGCAAAGAGTTCAGTTATTTGCTCTTTAGGTCCGGCCTAATGCAGCACACCTTCCTCCAAGGCCCCACATTGTTTTTTTCTTTGACAATAGAGTCAGTTACATAATGAATCCCATCCATATCAAAGGCTAACCCCAGGAAAGACTGGCCAAACTCCAAGTTCCTCAGAACGGACCAAAACCACATGGGAGAACAAACTCTTTATTTCTTCCTCTTCCTCCGCCTCCTCCCTTTACCCTGCTCTTCGTCATACCACAATCACTATCAAGTGTGAGAGGACGGACATGTGTTGCTGATCATGCACTTATTAGATAAACACTGCGATGGTCACCTAATACGTTGCAGCGTACTTTCTGCTCGTAAACCAGAAAAACTGTGGCATCCCGGAGCCCGATCTAAAATGCTTTCCTCATGGCATTTCACTGCGTAGCCTTGTGAAAACTGCTGTCTCTCGGGGTGTTTGGGCACCACAGGAGGGTAAATGGGTTTTGATGGGTTCCGCTGTTGTGTCTGAATCACCACGTTCTGCTGGGCAACAAGACTCGGTGCTCCCACAGAGTGCACTCACGCATGGCTCTGCCAGCACTGAGCAACGTTTAAAACTCTGGGCCTGCTGTAGCTGCACTTTCTGCCAAGAAGCATCTATAACAAAAAATATATATCTTTTGTTTTTACCTTAGACTTTCCAGATCTCAGTTTCTTTGCATCTGATCCACTCTCTGTTTGTAGACTACTTTTAACCCAATCTATCCTCCGTGTTCGTCAGTGAGCGTGAACATTTTGCAGCAAATGTGCCTCCCACACTTGAAATTCCAGGGTCTTGCAGGACTCCATGCTGCTGGCTCAGTCTCTTTCACTTCTCTGTCGCTTTGGCTGCAGCGGAGTTTATGTGTTAGCGCTGTTGGACAGGGTGACAATGTGAATGTGTATGGATTGGGCCATATTAATATGCTAATTTATTGCTCTTAATTACATCAGCTGGAGGATATGCTTTACATAACAACCATAAATTAATAATAATGTGTCTCAATTAGCTTGTTTTGCTTTAAATTGCTAGAAAGTGTGAATAATACCCATATTTACAGGCATTTAAACAAGAGCGGGGTTGCAGTAACTTTAAGCAAAGATTCACAGAGTACATGGTTTTGGAAGGATGTCACAGTTCAACTAAAGCAAAAAGCCATGACAGAGAAAACACAGCTTCCGTTATAATCAAGTCTTAAAGCTGTGGAAATAAGATGAGCAGCTATGCTGCCACCCCATTCACAATCAAGACGTGCCAAGAAAAGTGAAAAGGAGAGAACAAATGAAAAAAAACAAAGTGAAAGACTGTGGACAACTGTTCAGAGAACTGAACATGACCAGATGTCAAAGTGTTTTTTTTCTTTTTCTTCACTTTCTTTAAAAAATAAGAACAGTCCACCTGTGACTATATCACTTGGTACAATTTGACACCATAAACAAGGCTGGTTGTAGAGTTTATTAGCTCGTTACAGTGTCTCAGTTTTGATACATTTTTACAGGAAATATTTAAAATGTCTCCTTCAGCAAATGGGGAAATAAAAATGAAGTTTCTTATGTCACAAAAGTTTTTAAAAAAGCAACGTGACCTTTTCTCCAACTGTGCCGTGGTGCAGGAATCCCTCCCATCTGGCAGGTGAAAACAGACTCTCGGAAATATTTGCAAATACTTTTAAACCGAGGTATAAATATGTTTTAGGTGAACGACAGAAATGACCGGGAACACCTCTGGGACTTCTGTTTTTCTGGGATGGATTTCTTTCTTTTTGTCATTCTTAAAAAAAACAATCTGGTAAAAGCTTAAGATTTTATGTTTTTTGAAAAACACATATAAGTCCTAAAAGAACTGGCAGATGGCTAACAGTTTGGATCTGCACAATCAGAAATACATGAAGGAAGCTTCCTGTTCTTGTTGAGCATATATTTTAGTTTCAAGCCCTCGCAGGAGCTGCTTGATGAAAATGTTGCCGGTTAAAACTCGGTGGAGCCAACATGAATTTATTGACCGTTCGAGATTGTTTCTCTTCCATAAGAGATTGTGGTTGGTTCCATCATCCACCCTCTTTTGCTTGGCACCATCATGCCTCCATCTACCGTACTTTTCGGCGTAAAAGTCACTTCTGTGTATAAGCCGCTTTGTCCAATTATTGGAAATTATTTTGAAAAATCCATAAATACGCCGCTTCGTCCTATAAGTCGCATCTATTATGCGTCAGCGCGACACGTCAGCGCCTCATTTGCCCTGCTGAAAATGGCGGCCACAGAAGCGAGCCAGCAGGAAGGACTTTACAACTTAACACGGTAAAAGCAATTATTTCTTTGCTGAGAAAAAAAAACATTTTCTTAGCTGAGATTATAGCACAAGGTTCCTGAGCAGTTCCTTAATCAATTCACGAAATGGTCAAATCTGCTAGATTTAAATTGTTTCAGTTTGACGTCTTCCAAACGGTCGCGTGCGCTATGAATATAAATTATAAATAAATCAAATTTTATCTCAAATGTCTTATACAGGGCAACAGTTTGTAAATTAAACCCATATAATTACACTCTGTAAGCAGAAAAAATATCTGTCGAGTGGTTTAAGAGCTGTTTATCTAAACAGTAGGTATCTGTTTACGGTAGCTAACTGCTAACAACAAAGCTAAAAGAGCGATTTTTTTTAGCTCTAAACATCTTCTGCAGCTAACAGTTTGTAAATGACCACCAAATAATTATGCTCTGTAAGTTTCAAGAAAATCCGCGGTGTGGTTTATGAGTTATCTTGCTAAAAAACACAGCTAACAACACAGCTAATAGTACCTCCAGAGCAGGAGGCGGGCAGCGACAGAGTTAGTCCGAGCAGAGGAGGCTTTTTTCGGACACATGAGCTAGAAATGGTCGGTGTACTCTCTGGAAGTGTCCCCCTAGCAGACCAAAAATGGAACTGCACCATTTTTTTGCTAAAATGAAAAACGGTCATATCTGAGTCAAAAATGGGTCTAAAAATATGGGAAAAAATCCATAAATATGACGCTTCGGCGTATAAGCCGCAGGACATGCAAATTAGTTTAAAAAAAACAGCAACTTATACGCTGAAAAGTACGGTACAAGAGTCTAAAACTCGTTAATTTAAAGGGAATATCATGTTTACTGTGGGGAACAAGAAGGTCAAGCAGGAGTTTTTACTAGAGGCTCCTGCAGCTGTGAGTCATTTGAACTTGGTCTAAAACAAGCAAAACAATCAACAGTTACACATTTCATGGTGAAATAAGCTGAATGTACTTCAGCTGTATGATGCTATGTGGCTTTTATTACAAATGGAGGAATTTGTATAGAAAAAAGAGGAGATTATTGCACAATGTAATGTCATTTTGTCTTCTTTTTTTTTTTTGCAGGCACAGAACAGAACTGAGTCCTTGGCAGAGAGGAAGCTGAGGATTCAGAGGGAAACTCGATGCATCGAGTTGAAAGCGTCTGGGCAGATTCAGCAGCAGCAGCAGGCAATAACTATGCTTTATGTCCTCTTTAATTTCACTTGCAAATCAGCCTCACATTCTTGGGGTTTTCACAGATTCCAGATCCAGATTTTCACCAGCAGCATTGCCCTGAGTCAGCCCGGCTCATTAGGAAGGACGAGACTATCTAACGAGGAGGCAGGTTAGGGCTCCTGCTTTTACCAATGACGACGTGGTCAGGCGGTGAACGCAGCTTAACCGGGTTCATCTTGCTTTCTTCTCATATTCTGTGGGCAAGAAAACCACAGCTGCTCTCCCAATAATGAATCGAGACTACATTTGGCAGCTGGAATGTGGCATCAGCAATATTGTATTTTACTTTTCTGCAGAAGCCTGCTTATGTGAGCACCTACAGGCTTAAAATAGCATCTGGCATCTGTCAACAGTTTGCACAAACTTTCTGATACTGTGTGATTTGTGTAATGCATGTTCATTTATTTGGTTTGGTTCATGCCATGGACTTCTGTTTTGCTTTTTTCATTTTATTTTATTTTATTTTATTTGTTTTTAATCTTTATGGGCTTTCAAGAGCTCCACTCACAAACTGTGGACGAGTTCCAAATAAATAGAAACCGGAGCACCCCGAAGAGCCTTTTTGCCTCACTTTTATTCACTCCTGTTCTTTCTCAAGAGTTCCTCCTGAAAGTATTTGGCAAACACTTGTGCAAAAAAAAAAAAAAAAAAAAAGAGTTTGAGGGAAGAAAAACAACAAGTCGTTCTTGAGCCACCCACACCCCATCTGCTGTGGTATTATCTTCTTTTATTATTTTCAGATTATGTGCGCTGATATTATTCCTGCAATTTGGTTTGGTGGTCATTGTGGTTGTTGGTTTATTTATGATTTGTTTGAGTGTTGTGATATAAGACAGGAATTATGTGTATGTGTGTGTGTAATCATCAACTCAGAACCTTTTTAATGGCTTGTCAGTTCCCCTTGCCCTTCCATTTTCTGTCCAATTAATTCCTCTCTAGCTCTCCGGATAAAGGGACACAATAGGGCCCCTCCACCGCATAATGAATCATTAAAATTCAGCAGCGCGGCCCTGGCACTTAGCTTCTCCCTGGACTGGTTTGGGACGATGGATTGGCGTGCATGCCAGAGCCAACATGAGCATTCTACCCACCGGGGCCAGAGGAGATGGGATCTCTCCTTATTCATTTTATGTCTGTGTTGGAAAAAATATGAATAAAAAAATAACTTTAACAACATTACAATGCATAAAATGTGAATTAATGCTGAAAATAAAGTTCAGAAGGTGTACGCATTTTCCCTTTTATTTAATTTTTTTGCCAATGTGCGTTTCTAAAAAAAACAAACGCAAAAAAAGCTGATACTGTAGCATCATGAGATGTAGTAAAACTTGTACAGCCCATATCTTATCGCTCTGAATGTGTTATTTGCACTCATCAAACCTCATAATATACACATAAATAGATGACCCTTTATACAACACAAACGCAACCCCACAATTGAATTATATCATGTTTATTTATTGATTTATTTGCACAAACTAATTCCAAACTTGTTTAGTGAGGACAAAAGGTACAACTTAAAACTGGATGGGTGTCAAAGAAGAAATAAACATCAAGACAAAGCAATTATTATTTTTTTATTTAAAAAAAAAAAAAGGCCAGCGAATGAGTTAGCTGAGCGTGTGCGAATGAAACGAGTTTTAAAAAAAAAAAAACAATTGTTTTCACAGCCTTGTTTTTTTTTCCTATCATACACAACAATAATATATAAAAAATGCAAGTTGGTGGACAAAACTCAGAGCATGATGGTCGTCAGGACTCTCATTCAGTGTGTTACAGAACGATGCAAACTGATGTCGATGATGTTAAATTAACGAGGAGCCAGTCAACAGAAGGTCAGAGTGAACTGTGCACAGACAGTTTGTTAATAATTCCTTTTTAATTTGGAAATACGGACAATAATCATTAGAAGGCACAAACAAATAGTTAGTGCTTGAATGGAATGGCACCATCACTTTCTGTTAGAACCGTCCAATTTGAGCTGTGGAAGAGATTAAGTGAAAACTAAAGTGAATATACATTCTGACTCATTTAGTGTGTTTTATGTTATAAGATATGCAACATGTGCGAGACACACACACACACACACAAAAAAATCTCACACACGCATCTGAACATTATTTCTCTGACACACGTGTCGTGTACATGTTCTTGTTTTCCATCATATACAGGAGGTCCAGCTGACATGTCACTCAGTGTGCGGTGTTATTTTACCCCATTTCCTTTAAGCCCACATCATGACTAATCGCAATTTGCCAAGCGTATATTCCACCTGTTCCGTCCTGTGAGAGTCTGTTGGTCCCGTCCGTTCTGCTGAAAACTTGGAATGGAGATGTTCCTGTAAATTGGTCTGAAAACGCACTGCGCTGTGTTTTTTTACTTCATTTACCTTCTTTTTTTCTCTCAATAAAACAGTACACTAAAATAAGCAAACCCACGTAACATGTGTTTATCTACTCAAAAAAAGAAAGAAAACTTAATAATGCATGAACATAAATACAAATTAAGACTTAAGACTTTTATGCAAAAAATGACACTAAATTCAAAGGAGCCATTTACCACTGAGGCAAATAGCGTTCTGTGATGTCACTCCGGCTGTTAATGCAAAATCTGCTGCAACTTAACGTGACTGGTCATCTGAACTTTCTTTCTTTCTTCTTCTTTTTTTTTTGACAGTTCGCCAAACCTTTTCAATCCTGCACGATTGGATCTTTTTTTGCCTTAACTGTGCACATTAAAAAAAAAGAGTGGATGTACAGGACGTCGGCGTATAGGCGATGTGTCCTCACGGAGGAGTTAGGCTCACTTGTAAAAAGTCTGCACGTAGTCGACGCGACAATATAACTTTGTATAAAATCAGCAGGCACTTTTTTTCCTTGTGTGTTTCATGTTCAAAACAGGTACTAGCCCCTAGAAACGACTCTTCCCCGCTTTATGTCCTTCATTAGTAGTGCATCAAACTGAACGAGTCTCCGGTGCAAACAGACCTTTACTGGTCCCTTTAAGGTCGAGACAACGTGGTGTAGACGGGCTGGTCCCAGCTGGAGGCGGTGGGGCTGTGAGCCGGAGCCATGGACAGACTATTTAGGATTGGGCTACCGTAAGACCGCCTGGAAGAGTGGAAGTAGGGATACTGGTAGAGGCTGGAGGGGTAGCCAGAGTAGGGGTTGTAATAGTTAGAGCTCTGCAGGTCAGTATAGTCACACTGGGGGCTTGAGAAGGCGGGTGCGGCCGAGGCAGCCGGCGTGGTCGAGGTGACGCAGGCCTGGCCGCTGTAGCCGTAATCAGAGTGCGAGGGTGACCCGTGGGAGTGCTCGCTGTAGTGGCTGGGGCTCAGCTGCTCCGTTTTGATGTGGAGACGGTGCTGGCTGACCTCACTGGCGGAGGAAGAAGAAGAGGACGCGGCGCACTTCCGACTCCAGGACGAGCCGCCCGCGTTGCTGTACGTCGACGCGTAAGAGTTGCTGCCGGGCACCGGAGCCGCCCCGTGGCCGTGGTCCGAAGACAGAGCGGAGAAGACGGAGGCGTGACCGTTCAGCGGGAGGTACTGGTCGAACTCGTGGACGTCGAAGGTCTCGATGTTGCTGATGACGTCGGTGCTGAGCTCGGAGATGTCCACGTTGCTGAAGTCTATGTTTTGCCGGTTGCTGTCAACAAGACGGCGGCCTTCGTGTTTGAGGTCCTGCTTGGCTCCGTGGTGCAGGTCTGTTTTGGGGGTAGTGGGTGGAGTAGGTGGTCCATGAGTCTGTCCTGAAAAAGAAAAACAGTAACAGTCAAGTTAGGATTCATCACTCGATATACCATACCATACCATACCATTTTATTTATAAAGCACTTTAAACAGGAACAAGTCCACACCAAAGTGCTGGACAAACAAACACGCAACAGGCAACACAGACAATGAAGTACAACACGAAAAACATAAAAACATTGCAGATCATAAATCAAACGATCCAATACAAATCAGCTGGCATTGAAAGCAATGGAGTAGTAGTGAGTTTTTAACCGGGATATAAAGACAGAGCTTTAAATAAGTTAGTACTCCAAAAAAAAGTAACATTACTTCACTTACCTGCATGCTCAGGGTGGTGTCCATCAGACATCCCTGCCAGTCCTCCCATCCCTGGCTCTGTTTTGTACATGTGATGAGCCAGTTCTGCCCCCGAGTCCGAGTCGCTCTGACCCGGCTTCACGTTCTTCCGTCGCCTCGGCTGGTACTTGTAGTCCGGATGATCTTTTTTGTGCTGCACCCGGAGTCTCTCCGCCTCAGCAACAAACGGCCTCTTCTCGTTCTCTGAAAGCAAGCTGTTGTAGAAAAACACACACCAAAAACAAAAGAAGTTAAAACATCTTCATTGGAATAAAGAAAAAGTTAAAACTTTTTAAGTAAAGTTACTTCAGGGTCTTGAAGAATTATTCAGCCAAAAGGAAAAAAAAAGAAAGAAAAAAAAGTGGAGTTTAAAAGCTTCATGTCAACTTTTGCAAGTGATGCTTATTGCTTCACAGCTTATTGTTGTCATTGATTTTACTTGACTTTATCACTTGTTTTTATTTGATCTTTGATTTTTGTTAATGAAAAGTGCGTTATATATTAAATTCATCATCCTCATCATGTTCCAAATAACACATTTGTGTTTCTTACCGCCACAGTTTGCCCAGTGTCTTGCTGAGCTCTGCGTTGTGCAGGTGTGGATACTGGTCCGCCAGCTTCCTGCGCGCCGCCTGCGCCCACACCATGAACGCATTCATGGGTCTCTTGACGTGAGGTTTATTCTTCAAAGATCCGTTCCCCCTCACGGGCATGGGCACCAGGGACCAGTCGTAGCCCTTGAGGACCTGAGAGACTGCGTCCCGGATGCAGGCTGGGAACCGCTCATCATCCTCCGAGTCCAGTTTCTTGCCCAGTCCAGCGAGCAGGGAGCCCTGTCCGTCCGAACCCGTCGGTGAGCACGGAGCATCCGAGTCGGACTCGTCCTGGGACATGGAGCTGGTCGTGCCCGATGGGCTGCACGGCTGCTCACACTTATCGTGCTCCTCTGTCATTTTTAACATGATTTCTTCAGTCCCAGAAAGATGGAAAATCCGTAAAATGGTTTGCGCGATTAAAAGAATAAATCAATGCGCAGCTGGACAGCCGCTGCGCCTTTTTACGCACGGTGCGCCGCGCTGAAAATCCTTTAACCGCCTCTGTCCGTGACACTCCAGTGTTCTTTTTTCTTCTCTTGTTTAGTTGTCTTGTTTATTTATTTATTTCTAAGTTGCCTCCGGGGCTGCAGTCGTCAAAGTTGCGCATCACAATATGAGCTGTGGAGCTCCAAGTTCCTGCAACTTGAGTTGGACTTTTAAATGTGTCACCCCACCCCTCGCCTGGGATTGGCTGGAGAAAATCACCACTTTCTCCTCATTGGATCAGAGATTTTATGTGGGCTGCATTATTATAATTTATAATTATTTTTGCTTTATGATGGCTTCGGGTGAAGCTGCGCGAGCTGACGTCCTCTGCCACAGAGCTGTTTGGAAATATATGCATCAAATCAAACTTCTTTACACACTTCACAGATTTAGTGTTGCTGGTGGTATTTTGGGTTGAGAACAAGACAGAATAAACTGAGTCACAATGGAAAAGACAATTATTGTGAAATTTGTTTTATTATTAGTTTTTTAAAAGCCCATAAGTATTGCATTTCTTCAGATATGTGTCTGTCAGGTGATGTGTTTGAGTAGAACTGAAAAATAAATAACAATTTAGCGAATCACATTGAAAATTTGAGAAGTTCTGCAGAATAAAATATTTATGACACACAAAACAAAGTAAAAACAGAATATAATTTATAAATTACTTTCTATAGATGAAAACAATTAAAACAAACTAGTTTGTTGCAGATTTTTTTTTAAAGTTATTCCACCTAAAGTCCAGTCTGAAGAGATAAATGTTGACCTCTCCTCTTATAAAACAGACTTGGTGGCAGTGTTTCCCTTTGTTAGAATATAAATGTTGTTTATAACAGCCAATGTTATAAACTGGCTCTGAGTGGGATTTTAATTGTTCTTTTATATATTTCCACTCACTGTGATGAATTTTCAGTAAAGAACCAAATTTGAATTTAAACAACTGTTTGTGATCCAAAACTCTATTCCAGCTATGCTGGAATAGAGTTTGTGCACTTTGAGATTTGTTTAATGTAAAGTGCGTTATAAATAAAAGTTATTATTATTATTACAAGGATGTCTGGGGGGACGTTAATACATTTAACCTTCTCAGGCCTTTGGGTAGAGCTGTAACAACGCTTTTAATGAAACATGTTGCACAAGTCACATTTCCACCTCCAATTAAACACAATTTTTATGACCCCTCACATACAATATCAGAAAAGAGAAGATAAACAGGTAGATTGAATCACAAGCTTTGTTAAAGCATTGTGGGATGATTTTTTATCACCGGCCACTCTGTGAAAAGACAAGGTATGTTTGTGCTGGACGGCAGTTTGCCTCTGCTCCATACACACTGCAGGTGGCAGAGGGAAAAGGATTTGTAAAGTGGAAATAATGGAAAGTGCAGTTTGAGCGTGTCGCTTTCAGCAGGAAAGGTGATGGCTCACACACTGAGGTAAGAAGTTTTCATTGTTTTAACTTGTAAGAACAATGTCTAGAATGATCAGTAAAATAAGTCTGTTATGTTTTTTGTTACGTTGTCAGTGCTATGCTCTCCTTCTTTAGCAGCTGTCAAAGTTCAGTCTGTGTGTGTGTGTATGTATATGTGTGTGTGTGTGTGTGTGTGCGCGCTGAATGGCAGAACAAGCGCTGATTGTCAAGCATGAATGTCTCTGGCTTTGTTTTTGTCCTGTTCTGCCATCGAAAGTGTCATTTTTATGTGCATGCATGTTTTGTGTTTAATGCAACTATGGTACAAAAGTACAACACAGATAAAAAAATGAATGTGGTTTAAAATGTAGGGTAATAAAAAAAAAGGAATACAGTACTATGCAAATCTCATAAACCCATATTTTATTCACAGTGGTGCATACTGGGTCAAATGCTAAAACATTGAAAAAACAAGATAATTGTGTATTTTGTGCAGCAATATAGCTCAAAAGTTGCAACATGTTCGCCATTCTAAAGTGTCTCCTTGTAAATGTCTGAAGAGTATTTGAAGGACAAGTCCCATACTGGTCTGATGTAGAGTTGTTCAGCAGTCCTTTGCCCATCATGACATGTCAAATGTGTTCACTTGGTGAGAGGTCTGGATCACATGCATACCAGTTCAGCGCCATTGCAATGGCGGCATTATGTAATTTTGCAATACAGGTAGTCCCCGACTTACGAACAAGTTCTGTTCCTACGCCTGTTTGTAACATGAAAATCGCCGTAGGTCGAAAATACGTCCAAATGGCACATCATACATGCACCTCATACATACAAAGGGCACCTCATACTTTGTACATCCAAGCACCTCATACGTACAGTACTGTATTTTTACCAAGCACTTAGCCTATCCTAACACATTACCCTCTATAATTATCAAAAACCACATACATTTAGGAGCCATAATGAAGGAAAAAAAGAGTTAATTTCTAACTGGGAGCTGGTCATTTCTTCCTCTGTCTGTTAGCATGTTAGCTCGTGCACCTCCGAGCTCTGCAGCTTGCTTCACAAGGTCCACAGCGTTTACAGCAACGTCTGTTAGCATGTTAGCTCGTTGCTAGCATGTTAGCTCGTTGCTCAGCTGTCCTCCGTTCCTCCTGTATTTCCATGCGCGGTCCAGAGGTCTGCCTGCTCTGTAAGTTTCCACTTTCCACTGAGCGCGTCAGTGGAAAGTGGAAACTTACAGGAGGGGGTTTCCACTGAGTGCGTCAGTGGAAACCCCCTCCTGTAACGCCAAAATTACACCACACGCGTTGCGGCTCCGCCCCGCTCCGGTCCGACCTCCGCAGTTAATACGCACCCATTATAATCAATGACAGAGTTTACACTGGCTCCGCACGGCGGCGGCGAGCTGCGGAGAGCGGACGGCAGTCCGTCAAAATTAGAAATTTTTCTATTTCTGCCGGACGCCGGAGCTGTGCCGGAGTCAACTTTTGAAGATTACGTCGCACCAACAGGAAAAGGAACGAGCACAACTTCCGTATTTACAAAATAAAATCACCACGGGCGGACTTAATCCTAGCTCTATACGGATTTATTTGTACAAAAATGCTGTCAAACTATCATTTATGACTACGCCTACAAACGCAATACAAGAAATAAATAAATAAATAAAGTATTTTATTCTGAAATGTAATACATCACTTCCTGTTGCTCAAACCATGTCCTGTCGCTCATTTACGAGAGAAGATCAAGGCAGCAGTCTCTACTGTTGTTCTCCTTCTTCCACCGAATGAATTGTTTTGTTCTGACTTACTTATTTATCACTTGATTTATCGCGCGATCTCGCAATTCCCGCGCATGCGTCTCGGAGCGGCGCATGCAGGCGGACCTGAGCTGAGCGGAGGAAGTGGAAATTGGAGTTTGAGACGCTCAGCTGCGACCTGCGGAGCGGAGCGGACCGTATGTAGTGTAATTTTGGGGTAAGTTTCAAGCTCCCCTAAGTTTCGTTTCGGTACCGTATTTTTTGCTGCTTTTCAATGGGAGCGCGTTCATAAAGCGCGTTCGTAAAGTCGAATTGCCGTAAGTCGAGGACTACCTGTATCTTAAATATGCTGAAATACACCAAAATACTTTGTCTGAATGGGAGTATATGTTGATCTAAACCTGTATATAGTTTTCATATTTGATGGTGCCTTTCCAAATGTGTAAGCGGCCCATGTAATAGGGATTAATGCAGCCCCATAACATCAGAGAGACAGGGTTTTAACGGTGCTCTGATAACAGAACAGATGTCGTCTTCTCTTTGGTACAAAAGATGTAAACAGTGGTCTTCAAAAGTCATTTTAAATTTTAATTGTCCGACCAAAGAACAGGTTTTAACTTTGCCTCAGTGCATTTTAAATGATGGCTCAGAGAAGACTGCAGTCTTTTTAGAAGGTGTTCACTCATGGCTTCTACTTTCTTCTTCTTTGTCAACTGTGTTTTTACAGACAATCATTTGTCGAACAGTTTCTGAGTCCAAGCAGAGAATTCAAAATGTTTGCTGAGGAGTTATATTTTGAAATTGTTCCACTCTTTTTACACACTTATTTTTTTTTTCAAATTAGTGAACCGCTGCCCGTCCTTACTCCTGAGAGATACTGCCTCTCTAAAACACAGTTTATATTAAAAAACAATATAATTTGTTGCAAAATGCCTTTCCAGCTGTTTTCCTTTCATATACCACTTAACTTTACAGCCTTTTTTTTTGGACTCAACATTTTCAAGATGTTTTTAACATCAAAATTCAAAGCTTACTTTTTCCATTTATTTATTTATTACTTTTTTATTTAAGCATTCAATGTGTTTACACCATTTGACTGTTTTAGCTTTTGAGAATTTGGCTTTTAGAATAACAGCTATTGAATTCTGTTCTTGTTGATTGCATTAAAACTGATAATTATAACACCCATCCATTCATCCATCCATCATTCATTATCTTTTATCTTATCATTATCTTCTTCCTTTTTGGGTCGCGGGGGTCACTAGTGCCCATTTCCAGCCATCACTGTGCAAGTGCACCCTGGACAGGTCTCCAGTCCATCACAGGGCCACATAGAGACAAACGAGACAAACGACCATCCACTCTCACTCACACCTAGGGACAAATTAGAGTTAACGATCAGTCTAACATGCATGTTTTTGGTATGTGGGAGGAAACCGGAGTTCCCGGAGAAAACCCTTGCATCCTCCACCCAGAAAGGTCCCAGGCCGGGATTTGAACCTGGGCGACCTGCTCGCTGAGAGGCGGCATCTCTACCAACTGTGCCACCGTGCTGCCTTTTTATAACATCTATGTAGGATTTGCAGGAAAACATGAATGTAGTAAAACAGTCTCTTTTGGTCATTGTTCAAAAAACGTCAAGTGTGGTGTAATTGTCACTCAAATGTTAGATCTGCAGCCGCTCTTTAGTTTTTTTTGTGTGTCCACAAAAACACACGACCACATATGAAGAAGACACATTTAAATGATTATACATCTGCTATGTATAGCTGGAGGAAAAGGTTGGTTTTGCAACAAACTGGAAGAGAAAAAAAAAATGCGGACTCAATTTAAAAAAAACTCCTAGATTTATGTATTTTTATACTGTGGGGAAATTTCTGGCCAAAATTTGTGGACTCTGAGCTCTTGACTATATAGGAAGGAGCATCAGAGCAAAAACAATAACCAAAGGTTTCCCTAAAACTCAAGAATGGTTTGGATTTTCCTATTTTTGCAAAATAAAAGACAGTTATAAAGATTTTCACATTTCTTTAGTGCCTGCTGAGCAGAGCATTTCTCCTGGGACAAAGTCCCTTCTTAGTCCACATGTAATTTATACTCTCTGGCTTCTAATGTGCATATACAATTAAATTACATAGTCACCCACAGGAATCTTGCTCCCTTTGGTCTTTGCTTCTGTGTTTCAGTACAGATAGGCACACTTCTTCACTCTTGCCAAGATATTTGGAGCAGTTACACGTCTGCAGCATTGCATTATATAGAAAGGAGCTCCAGATGTGGATGTGGATTTGATGAGAAGTTCATCAGGATACCAAACTTATGTGGGTAAAATAATGTTTAGTGCATACCCAATGCTGCATGCCAGTCTAGAACGGTCCACATTTTTAGCATAAATTGACAGAATCAGTACCACGAGAAGCTCGACAGAATTTCTATACAATTTCCCACATGAGTAACAGCTGTCTCCATGGCGATCACAACACCCCAACCAAACCATAACCCGAACAGCGGGCCTTCATTTTGTTAAACAATCTCTCTGATTGTATGCTCCAAGTCAGGGTAAACTTGGCAAACCGTGGAGAATGGCATGCCCTCATTCTCACCCAGACAGTCCCAACCGCTGCACAACCACATGTGGCGAAAGCGCCCGGGCTGCTAACAAACCATGTTTCACCCCCGCACCACATCAACCAGACCACTGCTATCTTTGGTTTCACACGCTAAGAAAGAATGTAATTAGGGCAGAATTTACAGTTGCAGAAAATACAAGTGGAAGGATTTGATTCTGGTTTCAGGAAAGTTGGGAATTTTTTTTTCTTTTCTTCTAATTTTAAATTTCCCAGACCACTGGTGAAGTCACAGGATAAGGAAGTGTTAGTTTTTTCAATGTAAATCCACCTCTGGATCCATTTCTACTTATTTAACTACTCCTGACCCTTGAGGGGTGGATGCTTTCCATTTTTAGGTTTACCACCGTTTTGCTTTTTCAGGTTGTCTACTTAATGAGGTCGAGCACCCTGGGATGTTTGAGTCCGCTGGTTCTAATCACTGTCTGACCCTCATGACAGCTGCTGCCTGTTAGGATCTCACACTGACATTTGACCTCACAAAATCCTAAATTAATTCTATCAGAACACCGTCATGAGGACCAATGGATGTTTTTTTTTCCAAACCTTTTAGTCGATGCAGCTCTACATATTTAAAGCTCCCCTGACATCATCTTTAAACTTTCCATAAAATGGCACAACATATATATATATATATATTAAGATTGAACTCTGATCGTTTTTGCTAAAACAATGTGAAATGAATGAAAATTCCTCTCAAAAATAGTTTAAAATTAGCAACGTTTTTTTTACATGGTAAATCCGGATTTTCCCGTTGCGTGATTATGACGTCAGATGTAGACTCGGCTCGAACGTGCACATTAAATACAATTGAGGAAGATACAAACGCATCCGTCCAATTTAGCCATTTAAAACTTTAGATTTTAGCGGTTTGTCTTCAGAGAAGCCAAAGTTATTTCGAGTGATCAACCAGAAACAGCAGGTTATAATTTTTTTTCTCCTGATGCTGTTTTTTGTAGACTTTTCACTTCAGGAAGTGAGCAGCTGTGTGAGCTGCAGGTTGACGAGGCAGAAGGAATTCTACAACATCTAAATCGTTTCCACAGCACTGAAATGGTAATATATTAGTTAATGTTTCTAATAATTATTCAACATTAATTTATAGTTTAAAAAATTAGTCCCTTTTAAAATATCTGTTAAATATTTTAATGTTTATTCTAACATACGTTCTGAAAAACATCATTCATATTTCCAGTTGAAATTTGCATGTTTACATGCACTAAATGTTCACTAAAAATAAAATGTTTATATGTCAATCATTAAATTTAAAATTAAATTTATATCAAATACCGTCAAAAAACATAAATTTCCATAGCTGTTTTAATAAAAATTTCCATAGCTGTTTTAATAAAAATATCAGTTTGTGTTTTCAGGTTTCCAGGTCTCCAGTCCATCACAGAGACACCTGGACAGGTCTCCAGTCCATCACAGGGACACCTGGACAGGTCTCCAGTCCATCACAGGGACACCTGGACAGGTCTCCAGTCCATCACAGGGACACCTGGACAGGTCTCCAGTCCATCACAGGGACACCTGGACAGGTCTCCAGTCCATCACAGGGACACCTGGACAGGTCTCCAGTCCATCACAGGGACACCTGGACAGGTCTCCAGTCCATCACAGAGACACCTGGACAGGTCTCCAGTCCATCACAGGGACACCTGGACAGGTCTCCAGTCCATCACAGGGACACCTGGACAGGTCTCCAGTCCATCACAGGGACACCTGGACAGGTCTCCAGTCCATCACAGGGACACCTGGACAGGTCTCCAGTCCATCACAGGGACACCTGGACAGGTCTCCAGTCCATCACAGAGACACCTGGACAGGTCTCCAGTCCATCACAGGGACACCTGGACAGGTCTCCAGTCCATCACAGAGACACCTGGACAGGTCTCCAGTCCATCACAGGGACACCTGGACAGGTCTCCAGTCCATCACAGGGACACCTGGACAGGTCTCCAGTCCATCACAGGGACACCTGGACAGGTCTCCAGTCCATCACAGGGACACCTGGACAGGTCTCCAGTCCATCACAGGGACACCTGGACAGGTCTCCAGTCCATCACAGGGACACCTGGACAGGTCTCCAGTCCATCACAGGGACACCTGGACAGGTCTCCAGTCCATCACAGGGACACCTGGACAGGTCTCCAGTCCATCACAGGGACACCTGGACAGGTCTCCAGTCCATCACAGGGACACCTGGACAGGTCTCCAGTCCATCACAGGGACACCTGGACAGGTTTCCAGTCCATCACAGGGACACCTGGACAGGTCTCCAGTCCATCACAGGGACACCTGGACAGGTCTCCAGTCCATCACAGAGACACCTGGACAGGTCTCCAGTCAAGACATCTCAGCTGCATTTTTTGGACCAAACAGGACGGATGAAATCAAACGGATTCAAACATCTAAAAGTGTTTTTGTTTAAAATAAATGTAAATTTACAACAAAATAAAAAAATCTTGATGGATAAAAATACACAAATAAAAACTAGTTAAAAATTTCAGAACGTATGTTAGAATAAACATTAAAATATTTAACAGATATTTTAAAAGGGACTAATTTTTTAAACTATAAATTAATGTTGAATAATTATTAGAAACATTAACTAATATATTACCATTTCAGTGCTGTGGAAACGATTTAGATGTTGTAGAATTCCTTCTGCCTCGTCAACCTTATTATTAATGCCAAGAAAACAGAAGAAAACAGAAGAGATGCTGATTGACCCCAAGTCTTTGGGTGACAATCTCCCACTTTTTATTCACAACCAGAAAATAAACCAGGTCTGTTCTTACAGATATCTGGGTGTCCACCTAGATAATCTGTTCAAGTGGGAAATTCATGTTAACATGTTGTGCTCCCGTCTACAGCAGAGACTGTACTTTTTACGCAGACTCAGAGTCTTTGGGGTTAACAAGAAGCTCATGTTTTTATTCTATCAGGCCGTACTGGAAAGCATCATCAGGTTTGGGATGTCAGCGTGGTATGGCAATCTTTCTGTGCAACTTAAATCTAAACTTCATCGTATGGTACAAACTGCAATGAAGGTGATAGGAAGAACTGATAACTTCTCCCTGCAGTCTATCTATGATGAGTCTGTCCTCAGACTAGCACGGAGGGTACTGTCTGACCCCGCTCACATCCTGAACTCACAATACGAACTGTTACCATCTGGCAAACGGTTTAGAGTCCCTGCTTTTAGACTTAACCGATTTAAAAATTCTTTTATCCCCACATCGATCAGATTGTTAAATAAAGTAGGTATATAGTAAGTTTTCCATGATGCTGCTGATGCTCTGGTCTGATTGTTGTTTCATTTACTGCTGGATGTATGTGGGAATGTGCAAAATGTGTTTTTATTGAGCATTGAATGGTCTTATTGAGCAATGTGTGTTTTTAAAAGCAATGTGTTTTTAACTGAGCAATAGGTTTTTATTTTATATGCTTTTAAATTGTTTTGTGTTCATGTGACTGTATTGTTGGTAGAAGTGTTGTTTGGCGTACGATGTCCAAGACAAATTTCCCCTTGGGGACAATAAAGTATATATCTATCTATCTAACCTGCTGCTCACACAGCTGCTCACTTCCTGAAGTGAAAACAAAAAACAGCATCAGGAGAAAAAAAATTATAACCTGCTGTTTCTGGTTGATCACTCGAAATAACTTTGGCTTCTCTGAAGACAAACCACTAAAATCTAAAGTTTTAAATGGCTAAATTGGACGGATGCGTTTGTATCTTCCTCCATTGTATTCAATGTGCGCGTTCGAGCCGAGTCTACATCTGACGTCACAATCACGCGACGGGAAAATCCGGATTTACCATGTAAAAAAATGGCGCTAATTTTAAACTATTTTTGAGAGGAATTTTCATTCATTTAACATTGTTTTAGCAAAAACGATCAGAGTTCAATCTTAAAATATATATATGTTGTGCCATTTTATGGAAAGTTCAAAGATGATGTCAGGGGAGCTTTAAGTAAGAAGGTGTTTTAGAAAAAAGGAACAGCAAGTGTTTGGAAGAAGAAGAAGAAAAAAAGAAGAAGCTTGTTACTGTATAGAATATATGTATGTGTATCAAGGTTCATGCTCAATGATCCGGTTAAAAAATCCAACAAAGTTAAATCAGGTCGTCTGGAAGTTTTTTTTTTTTTTGACATTTCATCCTTCATCCAAAGAACCTCATCATTCTGAGGAGCCACAACAAACTCAGTCCCACAAGTAGCACACTCACATAGTGGACCAACCAGTTTACTGGTTGCCACCCGGCTTGGCCCGAACCTGTATAATTTTTTCTGGCCTAACCCAACTCGACCATTTAACCCAAAACAAACCTGTCATTTTTTTTATTAATCTTTTACTACTTTTGTAAGCAAATTAGTTTGACATGATGTTTTAAAAATGTATTTCAAAGAAAGGAAGATTTCTTGTTTATTAACAAGAGTAAGTGATTATTATAGTTATTATAATATTATAGTTATTATACTCTGATGCATGCTCAATAATCCAGGTAGAAAAATCTAAAAAAGCTAAGTCTGGTCCTCTGGACATTCAAAAAATAAAACAAAACAAAACTATAATAACTATAGTTATTATAGTTATTAACTGTCGGCGGACGCCCGCTGCTGGATCCAGTTAAGCTTCGGGTGGGTTGTTGGCAGTGGTCCATCTGGACATTATTTTACCTCTTTAAACCAGCCGGGCTCGGTTGGGCTCGGCTGGGCTCGGCAGGCTCGGTTGGGCTCGGCTGGGCTCGGCCAGGCTCGGTTGGGCTCGGCTGGGCTCGGCCAGGCTCGGTTGGGCTCGGCTG